>CAJHQP010000964.1:0-139975 GCA_905132765.1 Moricandia arvensis
AACACACAATATTACAATATTATATAATAAGAGGTAATATAAAGGGTAAATCTCTCAAATAATCATTTTTGAAGTTTTTGTCACAAAAATAACTCTCAAAAATAAAAATTACAAAACTAGCCTTTTTTATTTTCAAAAAAATAATTTTTTTTTATTTTTTTTCAATTTTAAACCTCACCCCCAAAACTCCACCCCATAACTCTAAACCCTACGTCTATATTAGTTAACCCAAGGGATCTAAAGTATATTAGTCATTTTGTTAACCCTTTAATAAATGTTATTTTGGTCATTTTTTCCTTAAAGGTTATTTTTGTGACAATAACTTTTTTAGGGTTATCTTAGGGTATTTCTTTAATATCTAATATAAATTACATATATAATAAAGCAACACACATACACACAAATTTAAGAAATTACATATAAAATACCAAATTACTTAAACATTATTTCCGTAATGCTCTCATATGTGCTCAATCAACGCATTCTGAAGTGATAAATGAGCCTCCTTGTTTTTAATTTGTAGATTATGAGCTAGAAATTGTTGAAATCGGATATGTTCATTTACTGCTATTTCAACTGTTACCTCAGGCGCTGATCTTGCATCTCTAATTGGTGCGTTGATATCACGTTCATCCTCGATTATCAAGTTATGCATTATAATACACGCTGTCATTATGTCATGCATGTCTTCTTTCTTCCAGTAACGTGCAGATTCTACTATGATAGCAAACTTAGATTGTAGAACTCCAAAGGCACGTTCGACATCTTTTCGACATGATTCTTGTTTTGCTGCAAACAGTTTTTTCTTCGGACCTTGGGGATCTCTTATAGTTTGAACAATAGTTGACCATTTAGGATAAATCCCATCGGCTAAATAGTAACCCATATTATACTTATTTCCTTGAATAATGTAATTGGCATGAGGAGCGGTACCTTGAGCAAGCTTTGAAAATAAATTTGATGAATTCAAAATGTTAATGTCGTTGTTGCTTCCTGGCATGCCAAAGTAAGCATGCCATATCCACAAATCATAATCTGCAACTGCTTCAAGAATGATTGTAGGTGCTTCGCTGCGACCTGCGAATTGTCCGGCCCAAGTAGTTGGACAATTTTTCCACCTCCAATGCATACAATCAAGACTACCCAACATTCCAGGAAATCCACGTTGTTGGCCAATGTGGAGAAGCCTAGCAATGTCCTCTGATATAGGTGACCTGAGATACCATTCTGAGAAAATTTCGACAATTGCTCGATAAAAGCGCTTCATACATTCGATTGCCGTAGACTCTCCTATTTTGCATTCTTATATATCCTTTCTTGTGTATAAATAATAGACTCTCCTTAAAGAAAAAATCACACTTCAAACAATTCTTTCATTTTTATAAAAATATGGAAAAAAACAGAGGCTCATCATTCAGTTACCAAGAAGATGAGTTGTTATGTCGAGTGTATTTAGAAATTTCACAAGATCCAATAGTTAGTAATAACCAAGCTATGAAAAAATTATGGGGAAAGATAGAAAAAAGTTACAATGAAAAAAAAAAATTGAGAGTTGGGAGAGTAGAAGCAGTAGATCTTTACAAGGTAGAATGAGTTTTATTCGCTATGCTGTTAGGAATTTGAAAAGTTGTGTGCACCAAGTGGAGAATATGCATCCAAGTGGAGCGTCCGAACAAGACACAGTAAGTGAAAATTCAACAAGTGTATTTATATATATATATATATATGAATATTTACTAAACACAATTTTATGTAAAAATTAATGCAGATGGATAGAGCTAAGCACTTATTGATACAAGATCCACAACTTAAAAAGGGTTTTAAATTTGATCACTCGTGGGTCTTGATGAAGGATATACCGAAATTTACCGACAACGCTCACATCAATATCCCAGGAACTCCCACTGCCGAAAGCGATACGGTCGGAACTCCTATGTCACAGTCTCCTGGATTGTCTTCATTTTCAATCAACTTAAGCAGTGAAGATGGTGGATCAAATTCTTCACAAAGCCCCATTGGATCAAAGAAAGCAAAATTGAAGAGGAAAATGGGTGAAGGTAATTCATCTGCTGACTCTATGATTTCATCAAACAAACAAATTCTTAATTTCTTAAAAGAAAGTGCATCAACTAGGAGTAAAAATTATGAGTTGCAGCAATTATGTCTCCAAAATCAGGTTAAAATAGCCTTAAAAGAACGAGAACGAGATGATAAGATATTATTAACAAATTTAGACTCCGTTGATGATGATACACGTGAGTATATACGATTGGAAAAAGCGAGAATCATGCAAAAAAAACTCAAGAGCAGCAACAACCTTCAATTGATCCAAATATTTATCAACCATATTTCGATTATCTTGGAAATTCAGGATCCGGTTAACCGATGAATTTTAGTATTTTGGTATCATTTGTAAGATATGTAATATTTAAGAGTTTGTTTAGTTTGCTTTAATTTGTTTTAAGTTTGTTTAATGTAATTTTATTTTGTGTGGGTTTGTTTAATGTATTTTTCTATTATGTTAACTTTATTTTAATGCTATGTAATCTTTATCCTATTTTATTTTATTTTATTGTATTTAAGTTGTCTAAATTAAGTTTAATACATGTATTTGTGAAAAACAATAATTATAATGACCAAAAAGAAAATAGAAAGTAGTTTTGAGGTTTTGAATAGTGAAACCTCAAATTTGAGGTTTCACTATTCAAGACCTCAAAATTTGAGGATTTAAGATTGCATTGGAATGACAAAAACCTCAAAATTTGAGGATTTGAAGTTGCATTGGAGATGCTCTTAACCAACTAACCCAAAGCGATACAATTTTGTAATCTGATACCTGTACATATCTTTGGTTTTGGATAATGTATGTTGTAAACAAAAAAACAAACTGAAATTTTGGAAAATCATTTCTTATACAAAGTATAGTATAAACTCTATAAATTAATAAATATTATAAATTAATAAATAATTTCAAGTTAGACTGAGTAAAAATATAATAAAAATTGTTGAAATATAAAATAATAATTTATTATAAAAAATTTTATAAACATATGGTCCCATAAAAATTATAATATATATATATATATAGTACAAATAATTCATTATATTGTTTGTCTTATATTCATAATAAAACTATCTTTATAGTTTCTTAACAATTCATATATTTTGTTGAAATTTAGTAAAACTATATCTAAAACTATATTTAAATTTTTTGACACATGTTCTATATACACCAAATAATACAATAAAATCAATATGAATTATGAATTTCAAAAATTAACTAATTTATATACACTAAAATCAAACATTTTCTTATTTAAAAAATACATACATATATATATATTAAAAATAAAAAAATCAGAAAAAAATTATAAATTAATAATTCTATAAATTAATAAAATACGATAGTGGTAATTTGTTATAGGAACTCATGAAATGTAATGGCTGCATTACAAATTTAACATTGATTCATTTGCACGTATGTGCAGAGAGCGCTTTTCTAGAAGGTCCATCAAAATTTGGAGCCCATTTTTTCGGCTTCTCTTCTACATTTATAATCATGTTAAATTATAGGATCCTATAATAATTACAAGGAAAAGCATATTTGATTAGAGCCCATTTTTAGTTATAGCTCAGGAGGCCCTCCTACGATTAAGCCACCCCTGGGCGTCATAGTGTCATCAACCATATACCTATATTCACATAATGTATGTAATTAGTGCCACCAACCATATTTAAAAATTCACATAATGCAAGATGTTAGATTGGTACTTGTATCTTACAAGGCCGTCGTAGTCCGTAGACCTTGGCCCAAAAGGTTGTCATAACTAGTAGAAAACTGAACCGTGGCGCAAAACTAACAAAGGAAAGGCAAAAACGCAACAAAGTACAAACTACAAAAAGACTTGTTGTTTTGGTAGGGGCTAGATATAATAACTTGCCACAAAAGGGCCTATCAAGAAATTAGAGATGCAAATAGTCCTCAAAAAGTAAATTTTGAGGTTGAAGCTCCAATGTCTTTGTTCAAAGACTTTATTTAGATGTAAAGTTATGTCTTGTAACCACCAAACAGCTCCTTTTCATCTACACTCTCAATATTTTTAAGACATATGTGTGCTGCCTTGCTTTGACTTGTCTCTCTCTCTCCAACTTCCCTCCTTCAACATAAAGCCAAATCCTAAACCTCAAACCTCCAAACCGAACCAACCTATACCAAAATGTAACAAACATAACCTGGGTTACGGTTAACACGGTATGCTTGACATTTAGAATATCTGATTTGGATTCATACAAACCGTGATATTCAATTGCTTGATTTCTGAACAATTAACCGAGTGGTATTTCTGAGTAAACCGGAAAAAACCGAACTAAGCTTTTCATGCAAATACAAAAAAGAAAAACCCTATCACATTTAAACCGACGTATTATTTTCTACTTCTAACAAACAAACATTTCGTTTTCTTCACATGAAACATCTGATACGATCTGCCATTAGTAACCTAAACACAAAGCAAGGTTAGGTAAATGACATAGACCCTTTTTGAATAATCAAACAATACATAACAACGTAAGATCCATTTTCCCTCTTCGGACATCCATCTCCTTTCAGACAAGAAGAAAGAGGGAAACACAAAGACATAAACAGAAACAGAGAGATGCAGTTGCATATATCTCCGAGCTTGAGACATGTGACGGTGGTCACAGGGAAAGGGCTAAGAGAGTTCATAAAAGTGAAGGTGGGTTCAAGAAGATTCTCGTATCAGATGATGTTTTACTCTCTGCTCTTCTTCACTTTTCTTCTCCGGTTCGTCTTCGTTCTCTCCACCGTTGATACTATCGACGGCGAGCCCTCTCCTTGCTCCTCTCTTGGTAAGTTGTTCTTCTCCCTTCATTTATTTCTATTTCTAAATCCGAAAATTAAGTTAAAAGATGAACTACTTTCGTTTTAAAGAAACACTTTATCCTTTTTCTGCTCATTAATTTTGATACAAACTAAAATATATAAATGCGAATTAATTTTACTATAAACGGGAGTTATTGTGTTTCTCAAATCATTGTACATATGTGGATCACTTATTCAAGCTAATAAATAAATGTAGTTATAAGAAAATGATCTTAACCTCGAGTTATTGTAAGATAATAATTTAAACAAAATATATATATTAAATAATTTCTAGAGATTTACGCCAAAAGTGTTTAATCCAAGAACTGGTCGGTTTGTTTCAGGTTTAGTTTGTATTGTAATGGTAGCTTGATTAGATATACATATATATTCAAGAGAATAGATAGAAATTAGTTAATCTTATAGTTAAAACATTATTTTAAATATGAGAGTTATTTTTCTTTGTAACTACAGCTTGCTTAGGAAAAAGGCTAAAGCCAAAGCTTTTAGGAAGAAGGATTGAGACTGGTGTAAGTTCTCTAACTTCAGATTTTATACTCTTGAGTACATTTACATCTACTGTAGTTAAAAAGTTAAACTTCTTTTGTTATTTATCTAGAATATTCCAGAAGCTATGTACCAAGTTTTGGAACAACCTTTAAGTGAACAAGAGTTAAAAGGAAGATCAGACATACCACAAACACTTCAAGATTTCATGTCTGAAGTCAAAAGAACCAATTCAGACGCAAGAGAATTTGCTCAAAAGCTTAAAGAAATGGTGACATTGATGGAACAGAGAACAAGAACTGCTAAGATCCAAGAGTATCTATACCGACATGTTGCATCAAGCAGCATACCAAAACAACTTCACTGTCTAGCTCTTAAACTAGCACACGAACATTCCATAAACGCAGCCGCACGTCTCCAGCTTCCAGAAGCCGAACTAGTCCCAACCTTAGTCGACAACAACTACTTTCACTTTGTCTTGGCGTCAGACAATATTCTTGCAGCCTCTGTAGTGGCTAAGTCTTTGGTTCAGAACTCTTTAAGACCTCATAAGATCGTTCTTCACATCATAACGGATAGGAAAACTTATTTCCCGATGCAAGCTTGGTTCTCATTGCATCCTCTGTCTCCAGCAATCATTGAGGTCAAGGCTTTGCATCATTTTGATTGGTTATCAAAAGGGAAAGTTCCGGTTTTGGAAGCTATGGAGAAGGATCAGAGAGTGAGGTCTCAGTTCAGAGGCGGATCATCGGTTATTGTGGCTAATAACGAGGAGAATCCGGTTGTTGTTGCTGCTAAGTTACAAGCTCTTAGCCCTAAGTACAACTCCTTGATGAATCACATCCGTATTCATCTACCAGAGGTAAACTTGATGATCTGTGGCTGGTGAGGAATACTCTGACCATTACAAAGCTAAAACAGTCTTTTGCTTCTTTGTTTTTTTTTTTGGCAGTTGTTTCCGAGCCTAAACAAGGTTGTGTTTCTAGACGATGACATTGTGATCCAAACTGATCTTTCGCCACTTTGGGACATCGACATGGATGGGAAAGTTAATGGAGCAGTGGAGACATGTAGAGGAGAAGACAAGTTTGTCATGTCAAAGAAGTTCAAGAGTTACCTCAATTTCTCAAACCCGATCATTGCCAGACACTTCGACCCCGAGGAATGTGCTTGGGCTTACGGGATGAATGTTTTCGATCTAGCGGCTTGGAGGAAGACTAACATAAGCTCAACTTACTATCATTGGCTAGATGAGGTAAACCAAAACCACTAACTAGCTAACAAACACTATTATGCACTTAGTCAAACTTAACTCGGTCCATTTTCTTGTATATGTTGCAGAACTTAAAGTCAGACCTGAGTTTGTGGCAGCTGGGAACTTTACCTCCCGGGTTGATAGCTTTCCACGGCCACGTCCAGACTATAGATCCGTTCTGGCATATGCTTGGTCTTGGATACCAAGAGACGACAAGCTTTTCGGATGCGGAAAGTGCAGCTGTTGTTCATTTCAATGGGAGAGCTAAGCCATGGCTTGATATAGCATTCCCTCATCTACGTCCTCTTTGGGCTAAGTATCTTGATTCCTCTGACAGGTTCATCAAGAGCTGTCACATTAGAGCATCATAATAATCACATATCAAAGCTCATTCATACGTTTGACCCAGAGAAGAGATTCACAGATCAATTCATAGGAGCAAACTTTTCTGCAATGGAGTTTTTACTTCACTGGTCAAGTTTCCCTCTTCCGAGATCATGTTTTGTTTCTCTCCTGTTTCTAATTTTTTGTACTTTCAAACTCTTATTGCAAGGAAGTGAAAACCCATTCTATGTATTAATGTAAGCAAACATAATGTGAGAGACGATCAGCTAAACTCTACTTAAATTTACATGTGAACAGATAACATTGCACCAAGCGATTGGAGTTTACAATGCCATATCATAGTTCAAAAGATAGCTGTTATAAGAGGATAACACTGATAAAACCAAAGCAACCATGAGACTAAGAAAGCCGAGAAAGAGGAGAGCAAAACAAATGGACTTTTCTTTTTTCTTTTCAGCGAAAGCAAGAAGCAAACCAGTTGATGATTCTCTTGAGGAGTTGAGGTTTTGTTTTTCCTCCCAGTTAAGCAACTGGTGGACGAAGGACGTGATCCTGAGAAGTATCGACTGAAGCAGGAGGCATGAACTGCCACATGGCAACTCCTGGGTAACTGATGACTGGCACCATCTTGTTTCCTGGAGCTTGGCCTTGCGCAGAAGCAAAAGCAGTTGGCATCATAGGTGGGGCTGGGAAGAAGCTTGGTTGAGGAGCACTCATGGCTTTCAGCTGTTGCTCCAGCTTCTCTTTCTCTGTCTTAAGCCTCTGCTTCTCATCTCGCAGCTCGTTCTTCTCGGTCTGATCGAGAATACAAGGAAACTAGTGAGTGTTCAATGATTTCTTATATGGAGAAAGGAGGATTAGAAGACGAAGAAAAGTTCACCTTCAACTCTTTGATTTTGTCCTGAAGACTTGAATTGGAATCCTTCAACTTCTGTGCCTCGCCACGTAGTTGTGTAACCATGCGGACAGCATCGACCAAGATTGCAGCCTTATCTGTTTTGGGAGGATTCCCCGGCTCCAAAATTGCACCCAACTCCATAAACCTGTTATTCATTCAAAGAGGATATGATTTGATTCCTACCATAGGAAAGAGAAGGATATACAAATCTAAAAAGCTTACTTGTCATTCAGCCTGTCACGTCGCTGCTTCTCTCTGCAAGCTTTGGAGCTAGTGGCAGAGGACGATTCACATCTCGCCCTGAGAAAAATATATGATCAGGATTACTTTTTTTGATGATACCTTATCAAGCCAAAGATATTTCGAGAGCCAATACAGGCCCCGGAAACAGTTTATCAGTGAACCACTTTCTCAAAAGTTTTAAATTCCGGAAATTGCTAGAGTTTCGTGGTTCAGTCATTCTTTGAACAAAAGGCGCCACAAGTGGAGTTTGCTTTGACTATAAGTTGTAAAAGAGAGTTTGCTTACCTCTTTTTAGAGCCAGGTTCTTTGCTGGCTTCAGAATTTCCAGCTGAGCCATCAACTCCCAGGCTGAACCAACAAGTAAGACATCAACGCAACTAGGTTATGCATACAGTGAAAAATTATCTACATCCAACAAAAGCTTTGAATATTAATACACTCATGCAACAACTTACAACTGTCCGATTTCAAGAAAGAATAAATATTGACATCGTAAGGTCAAACAAGCCACATAGTTAAAAAGGCCCTTTCCAAAAAAGGAATCTAATTCCCCACCTAACAAAATGATAGAGATGAAACGATTCCTGAATCAAGAAACATGTCAGGCACACACAGTTGAGTTTTGATAAAGAAGCACAAGAACTCTCCTGAAGACTTAATACCATTCAAACCAACCGAAAGCATATCACACACCAGCTAAAATAAACAACTTCAAGCTTAAAAAGTATGCTCTGATGACAAAGAAGTAACAACATGGGTCTCAGTTTCTTCTACATAACCTATTCAAACGATCCCACAAGCTTTCAGCTTAGCCAATCAAGTTGACTTTGGATAAACAAACACAAGACCTCTCTTGAAGACTTAATATCAATGCAACCAACTGCAAGGATATCTCACCGGCGAAAGAACCCAGCTTTAAACTTATTTTCCGATGACAAAGAAGAAAAAACATGGGTCTCAGATTCTTCTATATAACTTATCCAAACAATATCCCACAAGCTTTCAACTTAGCCAAATCAAATTACTAAAGTCGGTAACTTTACTCATTAACCATCATAAGCCAATATGTGAGCAAGTAATTCGGCTTTCATTTGATGAAATTAAAGGTTAAAGAAAACTCACAAACATGACTAAACTGATCTCTCCCGAATCAATTAGAAACAGATCCAAACCCTAATTGAATCACTTTAGAGAAGAGGTAGTTTACGAAACCTGGGAACACTAATAGGTTGCTGGACAGGCCAAGAGAAGCCAGGACCTTGGATGGTGAAATTTCCGTATTCGGCGTCGATCAAGTCAGAAATCCAATTAACGTTTTCGGGGGACACCATCTCCTGAAACTTCACCTAATTGAGAAAGACGGTGAGCTATTTTCCAATCCCGGAGAATATTGAATCTTCACGGCGGCGATCAGCGAGATTCTGTTGGGGAAGAGAGAAATTTAGCGGAAGCGATTATTTTGTTTTGTTTTGTTTGGTTGTGGAAGGAGGAAACAGAGAGAGAGAGAGGAGAGAAAGTGTTGGAGGAGGAGACGAGTTGTGGTGGAATCTTTGGAATCCAGAGTTTATCACTTATCAATTTTATCACGCGCTTGCTTCTCTGTTTTGGGCTTTCACGGCCCATCTAAAATAATATCCAAATGGGTTTTTAAATATATTTTTATAATTCATGCTCTGTATATTTTTTAATATTTTTATGTAACATTACATCATCCTATTTATTAAGAAAAAAATCATGTAATCTTTTTTCTTTATTTCTTTTAGCTAGGTTTCGGTTGATAACATCCGATACCTTCGAAAATATACAAAAATTTACCATTTATAAGTTTTCATATAGTTTGTGTAACATCCAGATTTTGTGATACATAAAAATGTTTAAAATAATTAATTTAACTATATATTCGTTATAACTACAAAGTAAAGAATGTTTGTACTGAAATAGTTAAAAGATGGTAACTTAGTAAATAATCATTCACGGTATTATGTAAGTGATGTCAAGATAAAAAAAAAATATATGGTAATTATATAGTTAGTAAAAAGAATTTTGAGCTTTTACAAAATTAACACATTGTCCATCGTATATAATGAGGTCAACGGATCAAGTAAACGAGTGTAGGAAGGCTTATTAGCTTAGGCGGTCGAAACATTATAAATAATATCAAAATCGAACTCAGAAGAATATAGAATTATGTGAGGGCTTACACTAACATGTATTACGATTTTGGGATGCAACGTAAAGTTGCATTTTGTGAAAAAAGTGTAAACTTTACATTTCAATTTCTAATATATTAAAAAACTTTAAAAAATAATTTAATCATCAAAATGTATTTAATTTTTTGTTCACACATTCGTTTAAAATTTTAGAGTTAACTGTACTTAGATTGGACTAATTAGATGAAAGATGGTCTATCAATAAATCATTCGTCGTATTAAACAAGTGAGGCCAAAATACGAACAATAATCACAATTTTACATTTAGGAAATGTGTTTTGTTTTTTATCTGTCCGTTTATATTTAATAATTTTAATTAATAATATTTTTGATCAAGTTAGTTGGATTGGACCGAAATGATCCGAGAACATATGGTGGTCGGATGGTCCTTTGGTCGTGATCTATGAGATCTCATTCTCCTGCTTCCCCCCGCACGTACATTAAAATTCCATAGGGATTATGTAACAAAGAAGTCCAAAATATTAGTATACATAACCTATTAAAGGTACAATCCGTCAGTCAGTCTGGTATCATCTTAAGTTACATAGTTTTTCTAAATGTAAAATCTTCAAACTAGGACCAATCGGTAGATTATAGCTATATGATATGAAGGAACCAAAACTCTAATGGCATAATATTTTTACGTATTGGTATCATTTGAGTACTGTAAAAATTATATTACACATAGTATATAGCTATACAAACATTTCTCTCTTATTTTAAGATAAAATTATTATTTTAACTAATCATTGCAAATATATAGAGGAGGGGGAGAATATATATATATATGTGTGTATTTGTTAATGTCAACTTTATAGAATACAAATATAAGATTCCATTTGACATCTCAGTTCATATTCCAAAATGGTACAATATAGAGAGGGGTAACATAAAGAAGGTCGTTTGCTCAAAAAAGAAGAAGGTCGTTTTCTTATAAATTGTAGAATCTTTTGGGGACGATATGATTAACAAAAAAAAAAACAAATAGCACCTACCCTGATTTGTTTTCGTTTTTTTAAGAAAGAACAATTAATACTAATTAATTTTGCATAAATATATCAAGTAGAAGTCAACTTCTTTTCTTCCAAGAAAATATAAGGAATAGCCAATTGGATAAATAGACTTATCAACTACTGATCAGAGATATCCATTGATACACCATGGGTATATTTTCTGACATCAAAGTATTATATATGTATAATGGTCCTTCTCTTATTTTTCTCTTCTATATATACTATACAATACACATTCTAAAACAACGTAAAGTAATTGATGATTACACAGGAGATGATCGCCGTCTTCTTATTATAAGTTCTGATGATTACACAGGAGATGATCGTCGTCTTCTTATTATAAGTTTTCAGTACTAATATTTGAAGAAAGCCCAAAAAATAGTTAAGTACAATATAAAATGTCAATTTGTGAATCGTAAATAAACTAACAGAGTATATACTCCTGCTAATGCAACTGCTTTTGGTTTGATTAGTAGTGTATGCAGAAGTGAAGTTATTTATCAACTTGAAAATCTATGGTAAACTTTCAGTATTCTGAAATCAAAATGTTTTTTATTTTGGTACGAATGTTTAAGACAGAATCAAAATGTTTGTTTATATTATAATGTGTTTTGTATATAATAGAGCTTGACTTATTCTTTTGCCAATTCCGTGGAGCGATGGAGGCATGAATTCTACCGTTAATGTTCGAGTATATATGTTTTTAGTTTATCTTATCCACTTGAAGGAACTCAACTGGAGTTGACTATATCATACAAGAGTTTTATATTTAGGGTCAATATATCCAGAAAATAAATCGATTACGTGTTAAAACTAATAAGCTTTGCCTTTACTGGGTTCAGTGGATTTATAAATGACTAACAAAATGAATCATTTTTTGTATAATTTCTTATTGACTAGAAAGAAGAAATGTATGAAAATATTGTGCTATAATAATAAAATATTAAAGGTTAATTTTGGGAAATGATAAGACTTTGTATTAGCAAATAATTTTTATGTCGACGGTAAAAGCACAATGAATCATGTATGTTGACAATCGTCGACATATGAATAGTCATTTCGAGAATAGGTACATTTCCATGCATGAATTACAATCACTATCAATGTGAGATCATAGAGTATCTTGATCCTATCACTATCGGTTTTACCTTTTCTTTAAAAACATTCACACACCAATACCACATTCAAATCGAAATGAAACAGAAACACTAATCATTCATATCAGAGTTTTTTACCAAACACTACCATTACACTTCTACACAAGATTAATTGATCAATAACGAAGAGAAATTAACATTTTGAATCCCAGAAAAAAAATATTATGAATCCAAACACAGGTAAAAATCCTACTGATCCAGAAGCATAAAGAAAAATTACAAAAGACAACAGGTATAGTAAATGCTAAACCCAAACTATACAGATTACAACCAAAGGTCTTTGTGTGTTGTTTCCCGTTAGAACTCATCTCATCCTTCATCAAGTTGTGTGACCATATTTTAAGTACAAACATTCATATAATTTAACTTAGAGAATGATGCTTCAAACTTCAAGTTTCATCTCTCTCTCTTTGGCTCTCATCCAAGGCTCAAACGATCCAACTGTTTGATGTTAGTCTGTCTACGCGGAGTTCCAATCTCACAAGCATTCACTCTCGCTGCAAATCTAAGCGAGCAGAGAGACTCACCGATTGAAGAAGATTCAGGCGCAATGTTCACAAACATCAGTGTCTTTGAGTCACCTCCTAAGCAAGGCTGAAAATTATAAATGAAACATTAGTTTCATCATGAGACACACTTTAAGAAACAAAATCTTTTGTTAATCTGTGTTTTGTTTTGTAAAGTAGTAAGTACCTGGAGAAGATAAGTGAGCTTAGAGTTTCTGAATGGAACATGATCCTCCTTTTTTCCTAAGGCGAAAATGACATCGCCAAGAGATGACAAGCTTTTGTTGATTGCCTAAAGAAAGAATGGAAGAATGTTTTATAGTTGCAAGAAGAACCATAATCCAGTTTGATGTTGGTGAGGAACTTACTTGAGTTTCTTTAAGTCTGTCTCCTGTTGATCCACTCTTTGATAAACGCTCACTCCCCGCAAGATCAATCAGGTTCAAGACCCCTTGTACTTGTTGCTCAGTGCTCTGCAAGAAGAACAAAAATAACAGTCTGGTTTATTAGACAAAACAGAAATCATCAGAAAACAAAGCCGGTTTGGTTAATAAGTACCTCGTTGACACCAGAGATTCTTAGTGTGAAAACAAAATGGCTTCTTGAAGATTGCTCGTTCATCTGAGTCTTCCCTACCGATCTAAACAAGAAAAGAAAACTACTTGAAGAAAACCAAAAGCCTTGATGAGCAATCTGTTAATGGGTTTTACTTTTAGCTAGCTACCTGTTTCGAGCAGCGTGGTCTAAGAGGAATGAAACCTCTCGGGAGCTTTTAACATCCAAAATAGTAAGCTCAGCGACATGTGTGTTCCCATGAGCATCATGTTTAATAGCATGCTTCTGTGGAGAAACACCATTATCTGTTCTCACTGCTTCTTTATTCGTAGACAAGAGGTCTCTGATCGTTTCATTATAAATTTCCAACATAGAAACCTATAATACATATGATACAATACTAAGAAAGTAACATTTGGATACTAACCACAAGTATGTATCTTACTTAAAAGACGAGATAGTACTTACCTGCAGTTCGTACTTCCAACCTTGAGATCGAAGAGACTGCCTCGTTTCAAATATTTGCTCCAAACATCGAGGGATCAGTCCTTTCTCCTCGACGTTCCCTGGCTTACCCATCATTGTGTAAGTCTTGCCCGACCCGGTTTGTCCATATGCAAAAATGCACACCTTGTAACCATCAAGAGCACTTTGAACAAGTTGAGAAATCTCTATGAAAACGTCTTCTTGTGATGTGTTAGGCACAAAGACCTTATCAAATGTGAACGAATGCTTTTGCGCTGTGTCCATAGCAAAACACACACAACAACAAAAGATGTTAAGAAACTGTGTCGTTTCCACGTTGTTGCAGATGTTTTTTCTAGTTCCATACCATTTTGCAGCAAGTCAATACCACGACCAAGTAGTTCTAGAGATGCTGGGTAAGAAATGGTTTTGCCCTCATCACTGTTGGTCTCTCCTGGCAATAGTGGTCTAACTCTACAGAACACACGTATGTTCCCTTTCAGTTCCTGCAACATGAGAAGAAGAAACAAAACTGTGATCAGGTGAAGAAAACAAATGTGGGAAAGGTTAAGTTAAGTGGATCATACAAGAATAGTATTGTGCAACTTCTTCCTTAGCTTTTCTCCTTCAACGAGTTTAAGCTCTGCTTCTTCTACACGATTTTTCAGATCGATAATGGTTTGCTTCTGGTCTTCAAACTCATTCATTTTCTCAAATGTAGTTAGATCAGACATCTAATAACCATAAAACAATCAAGAACGGTATCAAAAAACTTACGACTTGTAAAATATAATGTAGTCATTTGTTATATGTGTAACTCGAGAAAGTGATGAAACCTGCAGTTGCCTATCAGAAGATACTAGTTGATCTTGCAACGCTCGTATCTGGTTACTCTGGGAAGAACATGTGGCCTGGACCAAGAAATTACATTCATGTTAATAAAAATAATCTGCAGTAGATTTTTGCAAGAAATTATTGAAAAAGATTGGGAACCTCGAGCTCGGTTATGGTGTCTTTGAAGTCATTGTACTTGGATGCCTCATTTTGTAAGGTTTTTAACTCTGATAAATGGTGATCACGTTCATCTTTAGCCTGCTGAAGCTCGACCTTGAGACTCGCAACTTCGTTTAACAATTCAGCTTTCTGCTTCATGATATCATCTTGAGAGGCCTAAAACAAAAACAAGACAACCAATCATATTCTGATGAATACATACCATTTCATTTGATAGCATTGATTGAATCTAATAGAGTATTAATCACCTTAGAAGCAGCAAGCTGATCCTGCAATGCTGAGAATTGACCCTTCAAGTTGCCAATATTTTCAACAATGGCAGTCCTTTCTTTCTCGCCGCGTTTTATAGTTTCATGAGCTTCATCAAGATCACCTTGTAGCTTGCTGTTGTACAGCTGCAAGCTTGAGTTATACTCTTGCAACAGTTTGTACATGTCATTCACTGATTGTATCTGAACAAAACCCACAAAAACTAAGTCAAGATTATGTGAACATCAATTTAACATTTCTTGTTTAAGTTTCCTCACCCTTTGATTAGCTGTTTGAAGCTCTCCTTGTGCTTTTCCTAGCTCTTCTGTGAGACCAGCTTGTGCCTTTTCAACAGCAAGTCTTGCTTCTTTCTCTTTTCCAAGAGAATCATTTGCAGCCTAAAGCACAACATATCGAATTTAAACCGACAAATATGTATGTTAGACACAAGTATTTTTTAACTAGCTGCTTCTTACCAGCTTCTCCGTTTGTTCCTTGGCAAGTTGAATCTGTGCAGACTCAAAATTCTTCCTCAGTTCCTCAATTATCATATTCAACTCCTCTTCTTTGTTTCTCAAGCTAGCCTCTGTCATCATATTGCAATAATAAAAAAGTTTAAATCCCAAAACTTTTAAACGAGAAAATGTTCAACAACTAAACTCACCCATATCAGCACAATGCTTCTCATTCAGTTTCAAAGCATTCTTCAGCTTCTCTTGCTCAAAAGCGTAATCCAACTCAAGTTCTTGAAACCATCTAATGCAAAGCCTAAGTCTTTTTATATATTCCATCATATTCTCACATCTTTCCTGCAAAAATCAAACACCAAGAAGAACATTTCAAAATTCAAGCTAACTTACTCAGACCAAAAAGGTCAACACACATAGACAAAAGTCTTTAATACTTATCAAACAGACAAAAACTATTTTGGTCCCAATAATTGTCTTATAACATTCAAAAACTTCTTGAAAAACAAACAGATCCAACAAGAAAAACAAGTAAGCAAACTGAAACAAAGTCTTTAATGGTAATGCCAAGATAAGGTCCTACAAAATGTCTTATAACAATCAAATACTCAAAAGAAAGCCAATGGATCCAACCAAAAAAGCCAGTAAAACTACTTAAAATTCAAAGCTTCTTAACTCAAGATTTAACAACTTAAACTCTTTGTTAACAAGAACCCTAATTGATAAAGCTTATTCATGACCACACAACATAATAGATTCACTTTTACATTAAAATTACAGAGGAAGAATTTTAGATTCAGTAAAAAAATAAAAGGAATTGATATATATATTTAATGAGGGTGCAGAAAGGTAGAAACCTTGTAGTTGAACTTGCTTTTGTACTTGATTCTCTCATTAAGAAGAGCTTCAACGTCTTCTCTTGAAAACTCAACCTGACCATATTCAGATCCCGCCGTGCTCGCCGGAGCACTGTCCGGCGGCAGATCTTTTGACCCATTAACCACCGGAAAAGCTGACCGGATTCTTCCATTGTTTGCCATCGCCCCCACCATAACAAGTAAGAAAAGACTGTTCTCTTCTTGTTACTTAAATCACTTCAAACCTGCAAAAAACGGTAGAGATCTTTAGAAATAAAGAAAGATGATAAATTGAGTAAAAAGATTAAATATGAGGAAAAAGACAGGAACCCCGTGTGAACATTGATTTGAACGAAAGAAAAAAAAAACAGAACATTTTCAGAAGTGAGAAAAACCATAAAGATTGAGACTTTAAGAGAGGAGAACTAAAAGTAAAGAAACCCACTGATCTTGAAGAATGAAATGTGGATTTCAGAGAAGAAAGAAAGAAACAAGCCTAGATTTGTGAGAGTGGAAGAAGAAGATGAAGATATTAAAAAGGAGGTACCTTTAGCATTTAAGAGGGGGTTTGTACTAAAAAGGATTTGGGGTTTGGAAATGGAGGCACGTTTCAGTTTTGTTTCTCTCGTCTTCCTGCTGCTGCTTGTTTTCTATATTTGTTGTTTGAATGTTCAAAGAAGTGAGAGATGAGAAGAGGTGGACGTGGGGCCGTTGATTGGATCTGAAGTCACCGAGGTTATGTAATCACAGCCGTTGCTTTGTTAAGCAGCAAGGAAATTGGAGAAAAGATGTGTGTAAAATGGTAGGAGTTTTTAGGATGCAGTGGAGGGTCAGTGGACTTAATTATGACTTTTAATCCATACACCAAAATAATTATTTAGTTCTGAAAATTTTTAGAAACTAGAATTTAAGGAGAACATTCTTTAAAGTTTAAACCAGAGTCCAGAATTTTTTAAATGTTAAGAAAATAAAAACAAGATTTTCAAAATATTCATTTATGGAATATCTTGTAAATTAAAAAAATGAATCGCTGAAAATTTATTCTTCAGCTAAAAACTTTGTTTAAAAATTGTTTACATACATTTGCTATTCGAGCATTTTATTTTAAAATATGTAAACATATTTTACATAAAATTATATTTAAATGGTAAAAACTTTAAGGATAATAAAAATAATATAAAAAATTTGAGAATTATTTCAAAAATATATCATTTACGCTTATTTTACAAACCATCAAATTCTAAATCATAAGATAATATGTTTAAATAAATTATATTATTTATTATTTTCTTTTTTTGTAAATGGTGTTATGTTGACATTGTTTTGTTACAACAAAAATATTCTTCAATTTATTTATATCAAATATTGGTAAGTTAAATAAATTCAACTATTAAGAATATGAATACTTTTCAATTTTTTTTTATGAATAAAAATGTTAAATTGATATTTTTTACGGAATAGTAGGAATAGTTATTTTGATGTTTAATAAAGAAAATTAAAAATTGAGATTTTGATAGTGGCTCATATTTTTAGATGGGATCGTTTTGTTTTAAACAAAGATTAAACTATCTTACCATATGTTGCATCGGCAATCTCACAGATTTAGCATAGGATATTTAAATAAGCTAATAACGATTAATAAAAAATAAAGAAAAACTAGCAATAACGTGTCGGTAAAATGTGATACGTCAACATTTTTAGAGAATAGATTCCTTTCAGAAAAAGTGGATATTTAATCTTACCGAAATTACCCTTAGCATCAATCCAAAGATTGCTCCAAGCAGTCACGTTTCTGGTTAAAAAAGGTATGGGCTAATATTGTCCGAATGAAAAATTGTCTGTTGTCGTGTAATTCTTTAGATTCTGTCTCGTACGCTCACGAGCTGTCCCAATTTCATGTGAAAATGGTTATGTAAACTCTAATGGCCCGAGCAACGAGCTTAATTGCCAGCTGAAATATATCGTTGATATGGTTTGGAAAATTAACGTTTATTAAGCAGTGAATTAAAACGATTGTGAGATACATCATACTAATATAATTTTCATTCAAATAAAATATGTCAGTTTTTGTTAGGTTAGTGAATGGTGACAGAGACATTTAGTGTGTCGACAAGAAAAGAAGAGACGTGTTAGTGCATTCGAGACGCACTAATCATTTTTCAACTTTATGAACTCTAATGGTATTCCTAAATCGGATCATGGAATACCCCCAAAAAATAACATTTCTGTTTAATTCCATAATGTTGAAAACTTTTTAGTTCACTTTTTATATATTTAAGCCATTATGTAAATAAAACATTGATTAGTGAGATGGGTTTTCAACTTTGTGCATATATGATATATTAAGATATAAATTATATTTGGACAAAGCACATTCTACTTTATGCAAAGGTGATTAACAGGCTGATGCAAGGATCATGCCAAATCTGAAATAGTCACACTGTATCATACAGATTAGGATTAAGTATTATTATAAAATGTATATTAGACAATGGGTTTTGTAAAAATCGTGGCTTCGAATATCAAGCTGAACATGTCTAGAACTCATGGATTTTGCTAACTGGTATAATATATGATTATAAATTTCATTTTGTAATTAATTATTTTTATGATTTGTGGTCTGCATGTAGCTTGTATTTGAAATTTTCTTGTTCGACGAAGTGGTCTCTTTTGGATTTTTCGACTAATTAATAGTAAGATACAGCTAAGTTTTAAAAGACAAGTTATATGAACTCCCAAACCTATTTCGATCCTTATCCTCAAATTTTAATTCTTTATAAAAACGAAATTAATGATATTAGAAGCGTACATTAAACCCTCTTACAATATTTTAAAATTTAATACAGTTGTGACTGAAAGCTATATACCTCTGTTTTATACTAATAAAAGTAGTCTTACAAGTATTTTTTTTGTTTTAAAATATATAAATAGTTTTTCACATTTCCAATTCAATTTTTGTATTATTGTGTGACCAGATAAATAATGCAGATATTTTATATAATTAGTTTAACTTATGTATTAAATGGTACCTTTTCAAAAGTAACAAATTTATTATAAGATTATAATGTTAATTTCCACCTCGTAAACATATGTTTTAATCTGATGACCAAACAAACATGTATATTAATCTATTTCAGTTTGAGTATTTATATATATTTTTTTTTAAAAATTGTTTAATATAATTTTATTTCCATTGCGTCAAATGGGTGCCAAGTATTTTTTTTTTCCTTTTCCCTTTGCAACTTTATTAAAACGTGAACTAGTTCATCGGAGACTTCAGCGTTAAGCCATGGTTTTTTTACTCCCACTCATCTAACTGAATCAAATTATATTCTCTTCAGAATCTAAAATAAACCATATATAACATGATCAGACAATGATTAACGATCTACTATTTGCAACATACTAGTTTAAGAATTTATATAAACAGGAGATCCAATCTATAGCCTACAAGAAGTCTCCTAAATCTAAAATACATTATCTGAAATTTCTTACATATAAAAATATTAAATACGAAACATAAAGGTCTGGGCGTTTATTAGATGGACAAACTGCAAGATACTGATATGTTCACAATTGTGTTCTTTTCTTCGTATAAATTTGTGTATAAAAGTATATGCTAGGGAAATGCACCAAACATTTCACATGAAGAAAAAGTTGTTGCCAAATCCATTTTCAATTATGGTCGAGAGCTGCAAAGTTTTAGTCTAAAGTCATTTTCTAACATCAAACTTAGACCTACTTAGTTGGTTAAAAAAATAGTTTAGTACTGTTCCGTTATATACTTAACGTGTCCCACTAACAAACTATAAATAAAAAACAATTAAGAAAAAACAAAGTAACAAACTAGTTTTCCAGTTACATTCGAACCATTTCAAAATCGAGGAAAGAGTTTTGCGATATCCAAAAACTTGAATGCATTATGAACATTTCAGTCTCATTCTTTTGACAGATACTAAATTTCAATGTATGGTAATCATTATCTAAACCTATTTTTTGGAACATCAGTGGACATGTGTCATACTTAATTTTCTGTTTCTTTAACCATAGGTTTAGGTTTAAAAAATAAATAAGTGGTCCACTTTTGATTTTTTTTTTCTGTACCACTCGACCATAATAATTACTTTTATTTCACCCAATCCGTAAATCGACCGCACCCATCGATTATATAGTACTTATATAGTACAAAGATTTAATTGGGTCATTGCGTTAGGAACTAATGATGTAAGAGGCAAACTAGATTTGGACCCGTGCGGACGCACGGATTTTTTAATTTTATTAAAAAATTGAATTAATATAAAAAAATTAATTAATTTTATTATTAAATATTATTATATAACATGTAATTTAAATTATAGTGATAATTTATATTTTTGCTATATTATGTTTTAACCATATTCATTTTATAGTTTGAAAATGTTTTAATAAACTTTTTCACTTTATGAATTTTTTTATACTTTTCTAACAAAATTTAATTTTCAAGACTTTATTAATGTAGTGAATTAAGTTAAATATTTTTAGTCTAATTGCGAAAATAAATAATTTTGAGTTTTTGGATGTTGTTTAAATTAAAAAAATAGACTTTTAAGAGAAATGAGCTCAAATACAAAACAACAAACAGAAACTTATTGGTATCAAAACTGAGTGTTAAATTAAAATAGTTAATGGTCCATAAAATAATATAAAAATTAGCGTAGAAGTTAACAATTTTTTAAATTTTTGTAACTAATCATTTTGGATAGAAAATGTTTATTATATGAGGTGGGTAGGTGTAGTGATTTGAATATATTTATTATGAAAAATATTTTTTCATTTACTACGGTTACAAAATCTTTCTAAGGCAAGAATATAGGTATTATGTATGAATATGAATATGAATATGGCTTACACTTATGTAAATATATCAATTTAATTTAATTTGTTAAGATACTAATGAATTGGTTCAATTGTGACTTTTTAATAGTAGATTTTTTTTGTACTTCTCTTTTAATAGAGTAGATTATTAAATATTATTATATAACATGTAATTTAAATTATAGTGATAATTTATATTTTTGCTATATTATGTTTTAACCATATTCATTTTATAGTTTGAAAATTTTTTAATAAATTTTTTCACTTTATGAATTTTTTTATATTTTTCTAACAAAATTTAATTTTCAAGACTTTATTAATGTAGTGATTTAAGTTAAATATTTTTAGTCTAATTGCGAAAATAAATAATTTTGAGTTTTTGGATGTTGTTTAAATTAAAAAATAGACTTTTAAGAGAAATGAGCTCAAATACAAAACAACAAACGGCAACTTATTGGTATCAAAACTGAGTGTTAAATTAAAATAGTTAATGGTCCATAAAATAATATAAAAATTGGCGTAGAAGTTAACAATTTTTTAAATTTTTGTAATTAATCATTTTGGATAGAAAATGCTTATTATATGAGGTGGGTAGGTGTAGTGATTTGAATATATTTATTAAAAAAAATATTTTTTCATTTACTACGGTTACAAAAAATTTCTAAGGCAAGAATATAGGTATTATCTATGAATATGAATATGAATATGGCTTACACTTATGTAAATATATCAATTTAATTTAATTTGTTAAGATACTAATGAATTGGTTCAATTGTGACTTTTTAATAGTAGATTTTTTTTGTACTTTTCTTTTAATAGAGTAGATGTTAATATAGTGAAAATGTATCATGGAAAGGATGTTCGGAGCTGAGATGGATTGATCTAGTTTACCTTTTAATTTTGTATGGTACGTTATTTAGAGTTTGGTAATTTATATAAAAAGTAATTTAGAGTTTGTCGTCATAATTTGAATTTTTGATTCGATGATCTTCGATCCTTGAGTCAATTTGTAAGGGAAAATATATTTGGGGTACATGTTAAAAACAATAATAATAATAATAATAATAATAATAATAATAATAATAATAATTGAAAATTATAATAAAATTGACATTCAATACTAATTGAAAATGAATTACAGTATCAGTAAATAAAACTACGTACATATATACCTCTACAAGTAGCTACTAGCGAGTATAGTTTTTTTTTTTTTTGAAATGTAACTAGTATAGTTATTGATATGAGACAATAATTCGTTTGGATTTTTTTTTATGTTCAACCGAGAATGAAAAATGCCGATGAATATTTATATGTAGTTACAATTTTGAGGAAACAAGGGATTCAACACATTATGGAATTGCTTCTATTGGTGATGAAAAAGGTAAAGTCTACTACGTGTTACTAAAATTTACAAATAACATTTCAAACATATTTTGAAACTATAAGTTAGAATCCAATGATAATACATTGATGTTGTCTAACCAAAAGAGAAATGTATGTTTGCGTCGATTTGGTACTATTCTATTTCTAATTATTAAAAATGGGTCCTAGCTCCTCTGCATAATGTGATTGATAAACTTTATCTTAGCATATTTGCTTACACTTAGATCGACAGTGTCTCAATATTTGTTAAGAATCTGAGAAAAAAAAACTTTTGTGCCTTTTCCTTTGCGTGTTTAAGCTGTTTAGTTTCACAATTAAACTAGTTTTATTATGAATGACACGTGAAATAATAAATGAACAAAAGGAGATTTCATCAATAATATAACACGTAAAGATCCTCTGAAATAAGAAAATAAATAATGTTAACTTACTTGTAACTGTTTTCCTTTTGTGAGTGGATGAAGTAGTGATAATAATATATAAGCATTTTTATCAATTATATATATGGGCCACTAAAGACCATCTATATTTGTTTGGGCAACAAAATTAGGTGTTTGAGTAAAGCCCATATAAGAAAAATATAATTCAAACGTATTTAATATATTCACCTAAAATAAATTTGAAAATAAAATATTATTAATATCAAAAAATTAATTATAAAATTCTATAAAGAAATAAATCCTACCCTAGTGCAATTTTCCTGTATAAAAAAAAACTCCACTAACGTGTGTAATTTCGGTAAATGATTTGTCTATATAATCAACATTCTCTTTAAAATATACGACTTTCCGATCAAAAATATTATATACGCATGTACTATATCATTCGTAGTCTTTGTGTGTTCACAATAGATAAGTATTACGTATCATTCCATGATTAAGAAAAACCTAAAACTTTAATATACTCATCAAGGGTTAAGGACGACACATCAGATTATAACTTGGTCTTAGAATTAATCTTGGGGATTTTGATCTCTAAGAAAGAGTAGTAGTCGTCTTTGTTGGAGAGGAAAGCTTCGGAGTTTTGGGGGTCAGCGTCACCGGGAAGCTCGAGACGGCGGACGTAGCCGTATTCCCACCACCGGCCGCTTCTCCAGTCGCCGTTGGTCGCAGTTTTCTTGTTGATGTTCCATTGGCCACTAATCTCCATCACTTTTCCATTAACATCCACGTACACCTGCACGTTACTTTTCCCCACAACTAGTACCAAGAAAAAAAATAATCAGTTTTTTTCTTGAACCCTCGAGAAAAGGATTACATAATAATATTACTTGATTCCAAGATTAATCAGTTTTTACCTTAAACCTTCGAGAAAAGTATTACATGTATAAAATATTACATATATAATTTTCTCTTGAAAAAGCTAAAAACAAGGAAATGATGTAACGTCCGACCGTCCACGACTAACGAGAAATAAAGAGAAGTGTAGGAAGTATGTACCGGGGAGGTCAGATTTAAGGACATAGGCTTGATCGGTCTGAGACCAATCTACTCTACACTGCCCTACGCTCCTGAGGCTTGCTAGCAAAACATCTGCCTCGAATTCCCACAATGGAAACGCATCTGAAGGATCAAAGTACTTCCCGAACAAGAAGGGGCTGAAGATAGATCCCTCGCTGAACACAGCCTTCTCCGGGCCTCCTCCACCGCTTAAGAACCTCCGGAAAACTTCCTCGCTAAGCGGTACGCTCCACTTTCCTGGCGTCTTGTCGTCGGTGTGGATCTCTAGTTTGAGGCTTCCACTACTACTCGTCATGAGAGAATAAGAAAATGAGACGAATTTAAAAAAAATTGTCTGTGCGTGTGTGAGAGAGTTTTGGAATCGAAGTTTTGTTCTAATAGTATGAGTTTTGATACAGCTGATGTAAAAGTGATGCACAAAGCTTACTTAATAGCAGTAAGGGACGGATAGTAAATTTTAGGCACATGAGAAATATAAGATATTACTATTTCATAACAAAACAAATGTTTTATTTAATAAAAATTAGCAGGAGACAATAACGAAAGCTTGACATATACAGTTGTTACCAAATAGATCGCTTTATATTTGACGTATTTTATATCGTTTTTTTTTTGCTTAAGTATCTTTTACTCGTTATTATGTATAGTGTTTAATCAGCAATACTGACCTAAAGATTAGTTAGCTAATAGTAGTCCGGAGACCATGCATGTTATAACACACACAAAAATATCAAAAGAGGCATCTTATTTTATTTTTATTAATTTGGGAAATATTTGATTCTATAGAATGATCTAGACTAATAGATAACGGAAGATGCAGTCTATGAATAAATGTTTTTATGTATTTGAAGGACCGAAAACAAAGATATACATCAGTGTATGTACATGAGTAATGTGATTTAATTCGGCAAAACGAGTTGGTGTTCAAAGTTCGTCCACAAGGTATCAAACAAAAGAGACCCATCGTGTTGATGAGGGAAAGTTTATGCGGTATATTTGTAGCACCCTATATTTAAAATATCGCTTTTACTTAGATTGACACGATAGGTTCAAAGTCAGATTAAAGAAAAATAATTATACGATGATAATGGAAAAACTGAGGGCTCAAAATTATTTGATGCACGATGATGATAAGGGAAAAAGGTTGGGAAATATTCTCCGTTCGTTGTGACAATACTTTAACGTGGCTAAAGTAAAGAAGCGAATATGTTCTCTTGACGTAGAAATTGCTCGAAGGGTCACAAAGAAATGTGTCTTTATTTGCTTTGAGCCATGCTAGTTTGATTCTTCATCTTATACTGAAAAATGTTATTATATATATGGAAATTTTCAAAAATACCATTTTCCTTGTACCCTTTTCCTTATATATATATATGATGTTTTCCTTGTGTGGTATATGTTTTTGTTTATGAATTCATATTAAAGAAACGATAAACCTTTTAGGTACAATTGTACCTAAAAATTGATTGTTAAAAAAAGAGAGATTAAATTTTTTCATAAGTTCAAAAGATTAGTATGTGCATGGCGATCATTTGCTTATAGAAAATCTATTTTAGTTCATA
Source organism: Moricandia arvensis (assembly GCA_905132765.1). NCBI lineage: Eukaryota > Viridiplantae > Streptophyta > Magnoliopsida > Brassicales > Brassicaceae > Moricandia > Moricandia arvensis. The sequence goes on from CAJHQP010000964.1 coordinate 25,883, forward strand.
GGTTTTGTTGTTACAAAAAAAGTTTATACGGTTTGTAGCTTATGCTATTATACTAATAACTTATAATATATATATTATACACGGTTTCCTCAAAGCTACTTATAATACCATCAAAGTGATATTGACAAATGTATTTGTGAATTAAAGATACAAAGAAAATTTGAATATATATATATTCTTTTAAAATCACCACAAGTTAGAATTGATGTGATTTAGTTTTTTTCACTTAAAGATTATATTCATTCATGAAACTTTATCCAAACATTATACAACGATTAAGATTAAAACTGGCGAATTCTATCAATTTACAGATCCCAAAGCTAATAAAATTTTTTTTTGTGGAGGCTGAACTGGCAGAAAAAAGATTCTTAGAAACAAACTAAAATATAGATTATAGCTACAATACAACAGAAATCAGATTAAAGATCAACACTAAAATATAGATTGGAGCTTCAGCTCATGTTTACTTAAATCGTTGGAAGTCTTAAGGTGGACTACAATGGCTTTGTATTCTTATCGGAACATAAGTGAATAGTTCTTAGTGTTGTTTCTCAATAGAGATGATTTCAACTTCGGTTATGACCGGAAACGCAAGTCTTCACATGATTTTATGCTGGTTTTTGGGCTCAAGAAAGAAGCAGCCTCGAACTAAGGTCTAATTGTGTTGTAAGCTCTCCTGGCTCTTAGTTTGGAGAAATCTTTGTTTTCTTGTTTCTTATTGTGAAAGTATCGTATGGTATCTACTGTTGCTACTTCCCAACTTTTATTTTTTTTGTATTTTTCAATTCTCTTTACAAAGTTGGTTCTTTGTTAGATTTATCTGTGTGTGGAGACAGAGTCGGTCATATATTTTTGGAGGCTACAAGCTAAAAATTAAACAAAGTCTAGAACAAAATTATGCACTAAGAGCATGAACATCGCTGATACCAAAGAGAGGTTTCTTATTTTATTTTTTTTCCTTTTTCTGCTTTATTTTTTTTTAAAAAAAAAAAAAATATAAAAACACTAATTGCGGGCCGCCACGTGTCAGTGGGGTCCGCAAACAGTGCTGAAACCCCTCAATAATCGGCTCTTATTTGGCATGTTTGGGAAGCGGTTTTTACAAAATATGGTGGGCCCCACCTCCTTCCCACCTTTAAGAACCCCTTCTGAAACCAGCGATGTTCATGGTCTAAGGTGGAGTTGAAACCCAACCCTTCTCATAGTAAAAATTAACCTTAGAACCGGTAGGCTTAAGTCACATTTTTAAAAATTTGTGGCCGATTATATTGTTATTATATGGTGGCCGAAAAGCCATGTTTCTTCTGTTTGGGCTCATGGCCAACACTGTGTGGAAGACATCCTTCACCATTCTATAACTTTTTTTTTTTTAATTTTGATATATAAACCTAGTGTTAAAAAACATTAAAATAAATAAATATTTATTGTTTAATAAATGATTTGGCATTCTTTTGTTGCATTGACAAGTATTATATTGGTATATCTCTATTTTTGTAAGGAAAATGTAATTCATTTCCAAGATTATATTACAAGCAACATATTTTTTTAGTTATATATTGATATAATGATTAAAAACAATGAATCTTTAAGGATTCGAATCACTAAAAAATGGGGAAGGGGATCTGAGGTCAAAAGGAAGAAAACAAATATTGACCCAATACAATCAAAGTACACTATTAGCATTTTTGTCAACATAAGTATTGTATCTGTTGTGTTTTTACAATTAGCCGCTTCGTTTCCTCCTATTGGATGATACACGATCTATTTGCGGTAGATTGAGAGAGAAAGTGTTGTATATCTTGCTGAGCAACCTTGATAGGCACAGACTTTCTTTTGGCACAATCTCTCTTGATATTGCCTTTGCACGTACCTATCCATTTTACATTCCATTCCTGATCCCTCAAAACTCTTCCGACACAATATCTTTTTCCTCCCTTAGGCCATGCTCCATTCCCAATTTACTTAAGCCGTTGGTGTGGTGGTGGTTTCCAATACATATGTGTAGGGCATATCAGACTGGTCTCTTCTTTTTGGATATTTCTGGCCAAGCATTCCTTTGTTTCGTTTTTTTTTTTTCACTACCGTATTTTGATCATCATAATCCAATCCTTTAAGCACATATTTGTTCATGTTCTTCCACAATCTCCAAAGAATCCAAGGGATTAGCTTGCCTTGCCCAATTTATCTAGGGTGATATTTGGCTAGTGTCATAGCTTAATACAATGTTGAAGGTCTCCAAGATGTGTGTAAGAATATGAATTCTCCATAGAGAGTTTCAATGTATATGTTTTCTAAACTTTCAACTCAAAACCAATTAACAATTAACTGATTAATCCAACTATATCTCATAAATTATTTATGTGAAAAATTTAATATTCTTACACAAATTTTAATCTACCTAATTCCAATAGATTTTGGTATTACCCAAATATTAAGTGGATTTGAGAAGGGATGTGGTTGAGTGTTTATGTATCTGCTTACACATAAGATCCCTTTGCATGTTGTTTAGTATAAGTAGCTTGCCACTGGAAGACAACTTACTTCCCGATATCAGTTGGAACAAAGCATCAAAGCTCTGTTGATCTACCACTCATAGAGCTGTCTCTTGTTGATGATATTTGTTGTGTCATCCAAGAGCCTGCCTGATTTTTACTTGAATACACACTGATCACACACATCGCATGCATCATCATGTATTTGAAATATTAAATTAAATCACGAAAAACAAATAATCCATTTATATATTTATAAACTCCGCGTAATTATCGCGTGTTGGAGTTTGGGGGAAGAAAATGAGAATTTTGTATGAATCTTGAGAGCCCAATATTTTTCTCGGGGAGAAGAAAAAAAAAAAAAAAGGTTGAAACTTGGTGTGGTCTCTCTGGTCAACATATTTGGGCACCGACGTCCAACGCACTAAAGAGCTTTATTCTTATTGGGTCAAATTGGATCTGGCACTCAAATCATCAGCACCAACTCTTCTCCTCTCCTTTTGTGCTGTCTCTCATTTTTCTCAAAACGTGTTTTCATCTCATCTCAACCCATTGTTGAAGCTCTTTATTGAATTGGTCTTCTCCAAGTCAGCTCCAAAGTTCTATAATTTTGATCGATCAGGGTTGTTGAATTCTCTGTCAAAGTTTCGATCTTGATCGAATTCAAGAGCTATAAAGATCGGAGAGCCTTGGGTCTTTTTGGAGTACCTGATGAAATGAGACGCAATAGATATGCTTGGAATACATTTTGGAGGAGGAGGAATGGTTAATCAGAATCGGGGTGGTTTAGTTTTATGGTTGGTTCTGATCTCTGGGTTCTTGGTGATTACTTTGGAAGATAATTCAGGAAAAGATGAGACTTTTCTTAGTCGATTTATGGCCCCTTCAACAAGGAAGGTCAATGAACAAATCGTAAGCATTGCCCTTTTTTTCAAGCTTGTATGATTATCTAAACTGTCTGAGTGATTGGACTATCTGTATAAGTTAGGAGATGTTGTAGCTCTGTAGTATACTTTTAAGGCTGAGAGTTGAAAAGGGTATTTGCCTGTTTCTTGCTTCAAGTTCGGATTTAGAGACTAAGTTTACATTTTTGGTTTTAATACACATTCTCTGGAGGAATCTAGATTATCTGAGAAGAGGAGAATTCAGATCACTAATAAACGTTTTGTATCGTGTCCCACTTATATACAGTCTATGGTTTTCTAATCCGTGTCAGTCATGTAGTATGATTCTCAACACGTTTAGTCATTTTCAGTGAGCATTTCGTTGTTGGCATAGCTTTTTTAGTTTGTATGAAGACATTTTATATGGCCTGTTTGTACCGAATTGATTATGAAATAAGAGATTTGGGCTGATTGTGAGAGGGAATAGATGGATTGCTGAGAGTTTTCCAAATTTGTTAGTCATTAGTTTTTTATATAATAAGCTCTTGCAAGAGCAGTAGCGATATGGGGCAAGAGTGGAGCTTTACATGTCCCTAATGTGGTGGAGTAAAGTTAGAAATTCTATGTCACAAGTGCAAACATCCTTTCACTTTCCTCCATTGCATTCTGGCACGTTCAGGTCTTTCCAAACACAGGACCGGAGTCTTTCTTGTAAAATTATTTCAGGGCTCAGTTTCTGAATCTCCATATGTAGCTACGCTATTATTATTTTTTGGTAGCTTGTATGTATAATCTAAAAGATCTTGTAGTTCTGTCGTAAACTTTATCCCGAGAGGGTTGTGAGTCATAGACTGTTTCTTACTTAAGGTTTAGTTTTAGCGACCAAGATTGCATTTTTGGTTTTTTGATTCATGTTCCCTATAAGGAGAGCACTGAGCAGTATCATCTCGGAACGCTTAGATTGTCTGCGTCTTGCAAAATAGTCTAGATTTGCCATTTGCAATCATGCTTGGATTATTAGTTGGTTGTCTCTTCGTTAATGCTATGCTTTTCGCTTTTAAAGTTGTTTGTCTCTTGTCTGACTTACAATGTTTGACAGGTAGAATCATCATGGGCGCAGCGTTGTTGGCAAGATTCAGATTGTGTGAAGGAAGCTGTTGCAGTATTCAATTTATGCTTTCCAGAATCAAAGAATAACTGGGAGCTATTTGGTATCAAGCATTCCCATCTGAAGCAGAATCTTCTCGGTTGTATCCAAGAACAAGCAAAGTTGAATGGTCTTAACTTCAAGTATCTCAATCTCTTACCATATGTGTTTGATACTCCAAGAAGAAATTTAGCTTCTAGACCTGTCACTTCCCCTTCTCCTTCTCCTTCCCCATCTCCTTCCCCTTCCACTTCTCCTCCTCCTAAGGGTAGTCGTGGTCCACCTACTCGATCAAGGTCCCCATCTCCGCGTAATTCTTTTTTTCAACCATCAAGATCTCCACCTCCTCCTGTTAATAATTCTAAAAATTCAACTTCTGGACCGGCTTCGTCTGCCAAAAGAAAAGAGGAACATGAGAAAACAATTATCATTGCGGTTGTTGCCACTGCGGTTTCTACGTTTTTGCTTGCTGCATTGTTATTCTTATGTTGCATCAAGGTTTGTGGAAAGGGTTCAGGAGGCCGGAAAAATGATGAACGACCTCTTCTCAGTTTAAGCAGTAGCGATCACTCTTTTGGTAACTATACATATCCACTTTCTAATCTAACAGAAAATTTCTTAACTATACTGAGCATCAAAAATGCTTTTAAATGTTTTCAGGTTCCTCCATCAACTATGGTGGTTCTGTCAAAGGAGGTAATCAATCCTTTAACATTTACTCAAACCAAGGAAAGATGTCATCTTTCGATGGAAGTAACTCCGACACTTCTGATTCCTTAGAGGAAAGGCTATCACACGAAGGGATGCGTAGTAATATTAACGGCAGTCACGGGCTTCCTCCTTTGAAGCCTCCACCTGGAAGAACATCTTCTGCACATTTAGGGAAACCTCCTTCCGGAAAAGTTGAGCCTCTTCCACCGGAACCACCCAAATTTCTTAAGGTATCCTCAAATAAAGGTTCTCATCTTCAACCGCCAGCTCCAGCACCGCCCATGCCATCTTCTGCTGGTCCTCCACGACCACCTCCTCCAGCTCCTCAACCTGGCTCTGGTGGCCCTAAGCCACCTCCTCCACCTGGTTCTGGTGGCCCTAAGCCACCTCCTCCCCCTGGACTAAAAGGACCACGTCCACCTCCACCGGTGATTCTAGGTCCAAAAGCTCCTCGACCGTCTTCTGGACCGGCAAATCCATCAGATGCTGATGCTCCCAAAACAAAGCTGAAGCCATTTTTCTGGGATAAAGTGCAAGCAAATCCAGAACATTCAATGGTTTGGAATGACATAAGATCAGGGTCCTTCCAGTAAGTCATAGATTTGGAGTTGTTAGCTTTTCAAATCCTCTTGAAATTTATACTTAATAAGTACAACTTATTTGCTTATGCTTCGCCAGGTTCAATGAAGAGATGATAGAATCGCTATTTGGATATGCAGCTGCAGACAAGAATAAAAACGACAAGAAGGGAGCCTCTGGACAAGCTGCACCACAGTTTGTTCAGATTCTTGAACCAAAGAAAGGACAAAATTTATCGATTCTCTTGCGTGCTTTGAATGCGACAACTGAAGAAGTGTGTGATGCACTTCGTGAAGGTAAACCTTTTTCTTTCTTTTAATGTTAGGTGCATTCTTCGATGTGTTCTCTGACATAATCCTCGTTGAATCAGGAAATGAGCTTCCTACTGAGTTCATTCAGACTCTGATAAAGATGGCACCAACACCGGAAGAAGAACTAAAGCTTAGATTATACTGTGGTGAAATATCTCAGCTAGGAACAGCTGAACGATTCTTGAAAGCAGTTGTTGATATCCCTTTCGCTTTCAAGCGTCTAGAGGCACTTCTATTTATGTGTACACTCTATGAAGAAATTACCTTTGTAAAAGAATCGTTTCAGACTTTGGAGGTGCGTTTCTTAAATCTTTTTAAAAAAAAAGTTTCTTTCATTTTTCTTGAGAAACTTTCTCTGTTTTCCACTTCTTGATGATATTAAGCTTCCTCTTGCTTCTTCTCTGTTCTAAATGCATCTTGTTTGGTGTATATGTAAGGTTGCTTGTCAAGAACTTAGGGGAAGTAGGCTGTTCCTGAAGCTCCTAGAGGCGGTTCTTAAGACCGGAAATAGAATGAACGATGGTACGTTCAGGGGAGGCGCTCAAGCATTTAAACTGGACACTCTTTTGAAATTAGCAGATGTGAAGGGAACTGATGGGAAAACAACGCTCCTCCAATTCGTTATTCAAGAGATAATTAGAACTGAAGGAAGGAGAGCAGCGCGTACTATCAGAGAGAGCCAAAGCTTCTCTAGTGTCAAAACAGAGGATCTAATGGCAGAGGAAGCCTCTGAAGAGATGGAAGATAACTACCGCAATCTTGGACTTCAAAAAGTCTCAGGTCTGAGCAGTGAGCTAGAACATGTGAAGAAATCAGCGAACATCGACGCTGATGGTTTGACAGGGACTGTTCTTAAAATGGGCCACGCCTTGTCGAAAGCTAAAGACTTTGTCAACACAGAGATGAAGAGTTCAGGTGAGGTAAGTGGGTTTCGTGAAGCACTTGAAGATTTCATTCAAAATGCTGAAGGAAGCATTGTGTCGATTCTAGCGGAAGAGAAGAGGATAATGGCTCTGGTGAAAAGCACAGGGGACTACTTCCATGGGAAAGCAGGGAAGGATGAAGGGTTGCGTTTGTTTGTGATTGTACGCGATTTCTTGATAATCTTGGATAAGATTTGCAAACAAGTCAGAGAAGCAAAAGGAAGACCAGTAAAGATGGCAAGAAAACAGGGCTCAACGGCCTCAGCTTCTTCTGAAACACCAAGACAACCACCATCATTATTAGATCCTAAACAGAAGCTGTTTCCAGCTATTACAGAGAGACGCATGGATCATTCTAGTTCAGATTCAGACTAAGCAAAATACAATCTTGGGTTTTGTGTGTTTGTTAGGACGTAAATCCTTAATGGTTTTTGCTCTCTGATGATTTCATCTGTTGCAGTGATGTCAGGTTTTAGTAACTGATGATCAGATGAAAAAATCAGAAAAGAGCATTTAATGTCATAAGCTGGTACTGACACTTTCGGCCTTAGTTTTAGAAACAGAGTTTCATTTCTTAATGCTTGTGTGCAATAGAAGAGTAATTATCCTTTTGTGTTTGATTTTGTAACATTATTATCAATACCCCTATATATTCATTTTGAACTGAAACCACAGCAACCCATCTTTTGAATAATGAATACTGGCAGAGCTTCTTGTACTTTTGTGTAAAAAGTAGTTTATATTATGATCATTTTATATGCACACAAACTAAAAACAAGATGTTCAACAAGTACCAAAACAGAAACATAGCCACTACATGTTATCTATATTAGCTATACTACACGTTTATTTGAACTTAAACCAAAACAGAGTCAGAGAGAAAGAACGACATTGTTCTGTTTCCTGTGTTAAGGAGACCTAATCTTCCTGAGGAGACCTAATCTTCCTGAGTCTTTGAAGGTCCAGACTTCTTGGGGAGAAGAAGATTGTGGATATTGGGCATCACTCCACCATTGGCAATGGTCACATCTCCAAGAAGCTTGCTTAGCTCCTCATCGTTTCTCACAGCGAGCTGGATATGACGAGGGACAATACGTGTCTTCTTGTTGTCTCTCGCTGCGTTCCCAGCGAGTTCAAGAACCTGAAAGAGAGAATCAAACACAAACATGTTTCAGTCTCAACAACAAAACTCTGTATGGTTAAAAAAAGATAAAACTGCCCAAAGATGAAAACTTTATCAAACGTAACCAATTAAGGGTAAATTACCGAAACAGCCTCAATTTGAATGGCATATTCGTAAAATATAAGAACCCTAGATTGATCACAGATCACACGCAAAAACAGAGACGTAACCGATACGGAAAGAGAATATATTCACCTCGGCGGCTAGATACTCGAGGACGGCGGCGAGATAAACCGGAGCACCAGCTCCGACGCGTTCGGCGTATTTACCGGCTTTGAGGAAACGAGCGATACGACCCACAGGGAATTGAAGCCCAGCCTTGCTGCTCCGAGACGTGGCTTTCTTCGCCGCACCGGATCCGAGACTTTTTCCGCGACCTGCCATTTCTTGACAACGAAGGAAAGTTTTTTTTCTGGTAAGAAAGGAACGAAAATTTGAGATATCTATGGACGGAGTAACGATGATTGATCGAGGGATATAAGTAACGAACCTTTTTTAGTTTAGTTTTTATATAACGATGTTAGAATAAGTAACTCGCCAATCAGAATGAAGTACGCAGATCGGTGATGTTGTACCGTCGATGATTTGATAAATGAAAGGCTGTGATTTCAATGTTTTTCTCCCACCGCTTGGTTTTCGTTTGTTTTTTTTTTTGTTTTGTTTTGAACTCGTATGAATGAATGGTAGTACGAGGGAATGCCATTCCAAAATATGAACTTAGCCATTTGCCTTGTTTTATTACTTGTTACTTATAAATTATTTTCAAATTACTTGATAAATATTAATAAAAAAATAAAGTTATTTAAAATTTAAAAGTAAATAAATTTGTTATATATATAAATAATATGTCATTATTTTTATTTTGTCTTGTTTTCTTGTATTTTAGTCATTCGTGAAATAAATTATATTCAGAAAAAAAAATCTAAGATGCTTATATAAATATATATCACTTATGTTTGATTTACTTATAAAAACTGAAATAGTTTTACTATGATTTAGAAAAACATATCCTTGTTCATTAACAAAAACGAGAAATAAACCAAACAACGCCAAATGACTAATTTTATTTTATTATTTTGTAGTTGTAAAAATTTAAATAGACTACTTAATATACTATTTGATTAGAACAAATATTCGACTTTAAGGATTTTGTACCAATCAAGTAATGAATAGGAAGTAAGTAACAAATAATTGTTGTCACTCATCAAATACATAAATTTTAATTAACTAATGAAATAGATACTAAGTATTTAATAAATTAAGTAATATATAATAAATAACCGAACAAGTAAATGATAAAAGTAATAAACCAAGTAACGAGTCAAGTAGTTAAATATAAAAATGAACTTGATACTTGACTTGTACTTGCAAGTAATAGAATTTGATTACTTGTTACTCGACTTGATTGTAGCAAATACTTGTTTTTCAAACTGAATCGAGTCAAATAAAAAGTACAAGCCGAGTATCAAGCATTTGTGCCCAGCCCTACCTACCTCCCCCCACCCAACCCCAACCCCAACCCAAAAATGTTGATATACCAACAATATATACAATCTTATATCATGTGGTGCCTGACTTTGTTTCTATGACATTCATCATCACTGTGAAACTTGAATCATTGAATATTCTGTACGTTATAATGTATATATTATGTTATGAATGTACTAATAATCATATAAATTAACGTTGGATTACCAAAAACCTTATTCTAAAAATATATATAGCTGAATATAAATAGAATTAGACTGTGAAAACGGGGAACCTTTTTTTTTGTTAACAAAATTCTATTTAATAAAAATACAATTACATTTATAATTTATGGCAAATCTCTCAAATAGATTTTTTTTTTGTAATTTTTGTCACAAAAATAAACCATAAGGAAGAAAATAACCAAAATAATTTTTTTTTATTTTGAAAATTTAAATATTTAAATACATTTTTATTTATTTTTATTTTAAACATGACTTCCAAAACTCGATCTCAGTCTAAATTAGTTCACACAATGGGTAAATATATATATTTATACTATTTAATAAAATATATTTTGGTCATTTTTTCTTTTAAGTCTATTTTGATGAAAAAAACTTTTTAGGTATATTTTAAAGTATTCCTCTATAATTTATGTATTTACAATTTTGTATAATCATGTTTAAATCTACGTAAACTATTTATTTAACTTCTTTTTCTTAAAAATGAATTTAAGAACAATTATAATCACTATTATATGTAATTTTTTATTTTTTAATTACTTCTTAAGATATTCAAACGTTTGGGAAATTTCTCCAGAGATTCCTAAGATATTCATGTCATCAACATACACTGCGATGATTATAAATCCTTTGTCGAATTTCTTTATGAATATACATGGGCTCATTGGATCATTCTTATAGTCCCCTTTCACTAAGTACTCGATTAGTCTATTGTACTACATTCGACCTAATTGTTTCAATCTATAAAGAGGTTTGTTCAACTTTATACAATGATGTTCTCGAGAACTAGCTTTATCTTTAAGCTCAATACCCTCTCGTACTTTTATGTATATCTCATTATCCAGTTGACCATATAAATATGCATTTACTACATCCATTAACTACAAGTCTAATTTCTTTTTTATAGCCAGACTTATTAGGAATCTAAAAGTAGTTGCATCCACCACATGGGAGTATGTCTCCTCATAATCTATTCTTGGTCTCTGTGAGAATATTTGTGCAACAATCTGTGCTTTATATCTCACTATTTCACCATGTTCATTTATTTTCCTCACAAAGACCCATTTATATCCCACTGGTTTAACATCATAAGGTGTCCGAATTATTGGACCAAATACACCTCTTTTCTTTAGAGAGTTTAATTCCACGTTTATGGCTTTTTTCCATTTAATCCAATCTGATCGTCGAGTGCACTCTAAGATAGACGTGGGTTCATGATCCTCATTTATATCCATAACATCAAGTGCTATATTGCATGCAAATATATCATCAATGTCGACATTTTTTATGTTCCATAGTCTTCCAAACATAACATAATTCATTAAGATCTCATTATTATCGGAACCTTCAGTACCTAGAAGCTTGGCGTCCCACACCTCTTTATTTGGTACCTTCGGATCGACCATGTCTGGTATTGTTTCGACCATGGATGGTTCGACCGTGGTTGGTCCGACCGTGGTTGGTCCGACCACGGTTGGTTCGACCTCAGATTCATTTTTAGAACCTTTCTTTATTTTCTGAGGGTTCTTATCTTTGGAACCTATTGGTCTACCACGTTTCAAACGTACCTTAGACTCTTTACCAACTTGATCTTGTCCTTCTTGGACATATATACGAATTGGTGAATTAGCAGCTGGTATATATAACTTTGTTACTCTATTTGGGTCAGCAAATGAGTCTGACAATTGATTAGCTAGCTTTTGTAAATGTATAATCTTTTGGACTTCTAATTCACTTTTCTGAGTATGTGGATCTTGCCAAGACAACAATGGTTGATACCATGTAATTTCTTTTATTACCACCTAATGTTGGATAGTTGGATTCATCAAAATGACTATCCGCGTACCTGGCCTTAAACAAATCAGCCATAGTTGACTCAAGGTACTTAATTATTGTGGGAGATTCATATCCAACATATATCTCCATTTTCCTTTGAGGACCCATCTTTGTTCTCTGTTGTGGTGCAATTGGTACATAGACGACACATCCAAATGTCTTAAGATGAGATATGTTTGGCTCATGACCCATTATTAATTGTGATGGGAAATATCTATGCTCACTAGATGACTTGATGTGAATTAAATCGGCTGCATGTAAGACTGCATGTCCCCAAGCTAAGACTGGGAGTTTCGACCTCATGAGTAATGGTCGAGCAATAAGTTGTATGCGTTTGATAAATGATTTGGCCAAGCCGTTTTGTGTATGGCTACAGGATGTTCCACACTTACCCCCATGGACATACAATAATCATTAAACGCTTGGGACGTGAATTCACCAGCATTATCAAGACGTATAGTCTTTAAAGGAAAGTCTGGAAAGTGAGCTCTCAAACGAATTATCTGAGCAAGTAACCTCGCAAACGCAAAATTGCGGGTTAAAATTAGACATACATGTGACCATCTTGTTGATGTATCAATCAGGACCATGAAATATCTAAATGTCCCACAAGGTGGGTTTATTGGTCCACATATGTCACCTTGTATTCTTTCCAGAAAATTTATTGTTTCCTTAGTCACTTTGACTGGTGATGGCCTAACAATGAGTTTCCCTTGTGTACATGCTACACACATGAGATTTTTAGGGATAACTCTTCTTTCTTTCAATGTGTGTCCATTTGTATTCAATATCAATTTTCGCATCATGATCGAACCGGGATGGCCAAGCCGGCAGTGCCGAAGAGTGAAGTTCTCAGTAAACACTTTGTTTACCGTGGCATTAGCCTCTATCATACCGATCTTGGCATAGTAAAGACCAGTAGAAAATGCAGGTATAGTCTCTAAGACTTTCTTATGGCCTTGGGCGATATCAATTATATGAAGGAACTCTTTGTTTCCTTAACCCATAGTTTCAATATGGAAGCCATTCATTCGGATATCTTTAAAACTCAATAAAATTGTGAATATAATTCATCAGCTATTTCTAGATGCATACCCTTAGGCAACAATATGTTAGCGTGGCCATAGCCTTCTATTAGACTGGCTATACATGTTATGGTACTTATGTTGGCGTTTTTAAGTGTAAGGTCGATGAAGTATCTTTTGTCTCTAAGGAACGTGTGGCTCGACCCACTATCCACCACGATTATATCCATGTCATCTTTCATCTTTAAAAGGCAAAAATCATATCTTAGAGACTTAACCTCTGATTGGGTTGAATGGACCACCAAAAGAGAAGGTTGCACGAACTCGGATTGCAAGCTGGAACATGTTGAGATCGGGTTGAATACGGATCAGAATCGTCCGTTGAGCAAGTTTAGATCGTTGATGAAGGTTCTCGATCAAGGATGGAATGTTCACGGACAAGGATTAGGGTTCTTGTCGTTAAAGCTTTTGATCGAAAGAGATTTAGGGTTTGTGATCGGAATCCTTAGCTTAGGGTTTTAGAGTTTGTGCTGATAATGTGTTGTAAATCAAAGAGAGAAGAAAGGAGAATTGCTTGTGTGTATTTCGTGTATTGTTCTTATTCATAATCAATAAGAGATTCCCTTTATATAGGGATTACAAATAAGTAAGTCCAACATGAAAAAAGAAAAATACAAATCCTAAACCAAAAAGGAATATGTTTCCTATCCGTCTAAATCTAAACCTATATGGTCGAGGTTTACTAAACCAATATGCAATAGGTTTATGATTGGACCGGTAATGGACGGGCGACCATGGACCTATCAACCATGGACTATTTGGTTATGACAATCCACCATATAGATTATAACACTTTAATGTATTTTCTATTATTGATAGTGAAAAAGAAGGATAAATATTTTAAATAGTTTTAAAGAGTAATATCCTAAGATAACCCTAAAAAAGTTTTTGTCACCAAAATAACCTTTAAGAAAGAAAATGACCAAAATAACCTTTATTAGAATGTGTAAATTTACATTTATACCGTTTGGGTTAACTAATTTAGACTTTGAGTTTAGCGTTATGGGGTGGAGTTTTGGGGATGAGATTTAAAATTGAAAAGAAAATAAAAAATATTAATTTAAAAAAATAAAAAAGTCTACTTTAATATTTTTGTTCTTAAAAGGTTATTTTTGTGACAAAAACTTCAAAATGGGTTATTTGACAGATTTGTCCAAATTTAAATACATCGAGTTTGAAATATAAAATTATGATTATCACTTGGTTCTTAAGCAAACATAAGCAAACTGAGGAATCAAACTCCTTTGCACTTCTCATTATTAAATCATAAATCTTAAATCCACTTATTGACATATAACCAAACCAAAAGCCTAAGAAGATTTGTCGGAAGGATCAAAGATCTGACCAACGAACAAAACAGTACCAGTTTTGTCTTCTCTAATTAAGAAGACAAAGGGATGATCTGCCACAAAATCTATCCTCTTAGGAGGCTCCATATACCTCGCACATCCAAAAGCGCCTGTAAAAGTTGCAGCAGCAGCTTCAGCGCCTTCTTCATCAATCTCCACACATGCTTTATGATACAACTCCACTGAACGTAGTCCCAAGTCTTTGCCGTTTAAGCCATAAGCGATCTTAAACTTTGGGATTCTGAATTCACCAACTAAAACTTTACATCTTGGAACGTGATTGTCCATGAATCCAGAAGTAGATGACATTGCCTTGACAAGATCATCCAATCCATCCTTCTTGTCCGGGAGATAAAAGTACATCGAGAAACTTCCATTATTAGCATCACCGACAAGGCCGTGTCCATAAGAGAACCAGTTATTCATAGAATCAATTCCTTGTCCATAAGGAAAGCTGCGATTGTTATCAGCACCGGCTTCTCGGTAAGGTATCCTGAGGACCTTGAAACCATCATACGCTGTTATGTATTGGTTCTTGTAGCTTCTCATGAATGGCACGGACACTGAGGTTCCATTGAGAAGGTGAAACTCTCTGTCCATAGTGTTAGACTTGTCGAATGGAGTCTCCCAAGCTCCTTTGAAGTAGAGTGCGTTTCCATAAACAGAGTTGGTTAGACTCGAGACGGATCCAGGAGGAAGAAGATCTTTGATGAGACCATTGGTATGATCTTCAGCCCATTTATTCAGCTCTCCACGCACTTGTTCAGCCTATTGTATCAAAGTCATGTCATAAATTATCAAGACATAACATAGAGAAACAGAGTTAAATCAAGAAACAGAGCATAGAAACAGAGTTTACTTAAAGAAACAGAGCATAGAAACAGAGTTTACTTAAAGAAACAGAGCATTGAAACAGAGTATTAAAAAGCTTACCTTTGATCGGAAGTCTACGCGATCAAAAACAGCTTTGAAGACATTCTCAAAGAGATCCTTGAAAGATGAATCAATGGGTAGCGTTTTCTCGATCCAGACGCCATTGACCGAAGAGATCTTTGGTCCACCATTGGCGCTACGGTCAGCGAAGACGGTGGAAACCATCTCGCTGAAGACGGCGTTGATTTCATCGGTTGAAGAAGACCTCAGGAAGGAGAGGATCTCATCGGAGACTGGAGAACCGTCGGGACCAGAAGCCGCCAATGTGAGCGAGGAGTTTATAGACGCCGGAGAGAAAACGATGTTAGAGTGTTTGGCTTTGGTAGAGAAGATATGCTTCGAAACGATCAGTGCTACGTCGTTTTGGTTCTTAATGGCTTTTTCTACATCAATGGCTGACTTGGACGGGAAGCTAGAGGAAGTCATTGTGATCTCGCTATGATTAAGAAAACTTGGTGGAGGTTAAACAATATATATAGGTTTAGATAAATCCTCTTTAGGGTTGGACTTGGATTAGTAGAAGTTGGTTGTACAATGTTTTCCTTTTTTTTTTTTTTTTTTCAGGTTGGGAATCCCAGGCGGTAAGCGGAGACTAATCCCCACAAGGTCTTCTATCCCCACAAAGTCTTCTATCCGGGCATGCACAGTTATAGGCGGGAAGGTGGCCAAGACGACTCGAACCCATGACGGACACTCCAACTGGAATTCCTTTAACACTAGGCCAACGTTTCGAGCATAGTGTTTTCCTTTTTTCTAATTTTTTTCCTTTCTTTGATTATCTTTCACTTTGAGAGTTAAATTTACTTTTTCATAGATTTATCATTTACTATATTCTTCCTTTCTAATTTTTTTTTGTCTTTTTACCTTTACACAAACTTTCTATCTTCAATAAAACATTTTTTTCCTATACTTAGATTTTTGTGTTCTTAATTTGTTATATTTTTTTCCTTTTTCACTTCTTTTGATATGTTTTATGATAATTTTGTAATATTTTTTTAATTGAAACTAGATTTTTATATGTATCAAACTTTATTAATAACACTTTATCTTATTATACATACATTTATATAATTTCATACATACATGCCAAATTTGTAAATTTCAAATTTATACATTTCATACATTTAATATACTCCATGTTTGTACATTAATTTTTATATGTATCCATCTATAATTAATAACACTTTATCTTAATATACATACATTTATATATTTCACACACTCTATGCACTCCAAATTTGTAATTTTCACATTTATACATTTCATACAATTAATACACTACATATCTATACATTTCACATTAATTTTATTTTAAAATAAAATTAAATTTAATACTCCCTCTGTTTTGTTAAGATAAATATTTTAGAAAAAAATTGTTTCACAAAGATAAATTTTTATATTTTTCTGTGAAAATATTTTAAATTTAAAGAAAATTCATTGAATTTATTGAGTTGCTATTAGTTAAAAATTATTAAAAATTACAGAAAATGATCTATTTATTATAGTGATTTAATGTGTTTTTTTAATATGTGTGAAACACCAAAATATTTATCTTGGAATATGTATCAAATTTCAATTAATAGTACTCTATCTTAATATACATACATTTATATTCATACACTCCATACACTACAAATTTGTAAATTTTACAATTATACAATTCATAAATTAAGAAAACTAAAACAAAATAATAATAGTAGTTAGTGATAATTATTTAATATTTTGCAAAAAAAATAATGTGAGGATGATACATAAAAACTAACTACCCAGATAATATTATAAAAATATGAATACAATCACATAATAAACTCATAGTATGTCATTGCTACATTGTGAGATTAATTTACAGCATAAAGTGCGAAAAATGATATAGCACGTTCCTAACATCTTTCGTTAAAATTTCTCTAAATTTCACACTGCATCACTTTCTTTGAACTATATATGTTAGCGTTGTCTAATAATTGTTCTCGACTTGTCATGAAACTTATGTATACATTTTTTGAACCAAAACCTCAAGACCAAAGTGGTATGACGGCCCTTCGTGTCTTACGAGCTAATGGCTCTCACATGAACAAGGATGCAGAAATTACATATAAAAAGCGGGGGATAAGACCGGGGAATAGGCAAGGCCGGCTTATGAGGGAGGGAAGTCAGTGCGACTTGGGTTATTTTGTTTGATTCTTATTTGGACCACGCGTCTGTGAGTGGGTGATCATGCCGTTCCGTAAATCATTAAAAGGACTTGAGTTCGAATCCATGAAACACCATATTTTCACACTCATGGCTACCAAAGTTTTCACATTTTCTCTCCGGAAAATAATTCATCATTTTTTTATTTGGACCCCGTAACTAGTTGTTATGAAACTGTTGAATAAAACTACTTATAGGAGATTTTTGACTTGAGTTATTTTGTTCGATTCGTATTTATATTCCCATCTAATTGTCGATATTATTATAAAATATTTATTGTTAAAAAATGTTTTCTGCATGGAACATGATTGTTACTTACAAAAACCGAATGAATGACGATGCCGGAAATGTGGTGCCATAAATTTTCTCTTACCAATAATACTATTTTTTTTATCACGCACCATTCATTTCCACAATTTTAATGTCTTATTTCTTATTTTCATCTTAACCAAGATATACCATTTTAACCAGGAATGATGATTATGAAAAGCGCTTTGATTATTCAAAGCAAGAAAGTGGGAAGCCGTAGTTCTAGTTACGTTGACAAAACTATTTCTTTTCGGGAGTATACATAATACATATACCGATCAGAAACATTGACCTGATATTATTGTTTATAAAGTACTTCGAAACAACTGTTGTTTAAGAAAACTATCGCTAGTCCAATATCTAAGTTTTTTTTTCTTCGGTTCAATATTTAAGTCAATACGAAATTTGAATTAACATTATCTTCCGAAAGCTTTGCAATGAGAAGGGGACAATATTAGTTTATTTAATTAAAGCTAAGAATAAATAATTCCAATTCCTAAATTTCATCTTCATGTCATTATGACTAGAAAACATCAAGTATTGTTAAAAGTCTAAGTCAACTGTGTTTGCATAAACTATCGAGCTATCCTTTTCGTTTTTTGCTAAGCAACAATGTGATTAACCAATTTCCTAGAATTAATTAAGTCAATACTCAACGAAAGTATATGGTATTCTTAGTCTTCTCCCTTACTTTATATAACTACGACAATGCTTCGATTCGTTCATTGTTGAAGATATTCCACACAAAAAAAAATCCTTAGTATTGTGTTCTTTCTTTGCAAGTATGGATAGAAGGTTGCTTTGGGTTACTGATTCTGGTAACGTTGATGCCTTATATTCTCTTATTAAGAACGATCCATATGTTCTCCAAAACGTCGACCTTTTACCTTTTGCCCACACACCTCTCCATGAAGCTTCATCTACTGGGAAAATAGATTTGGCGATGGAACTGATGATTCTAAAACCATCTTTTTCTAGAAAGCTAAACGCGGATGGGTTTAGTCCTTTGCATCTCGCTGTTGAAAATCACCAAGTTCAGTTAGCGCTAGAACTAGTTAAGGTTGATCCTGATCTTGTTCGTGTTCCTGGAAGAAAAGGTATATGCTTCGCTTAATTGGTCGGTCTTTCATTCAGACTTTAGTTTGATTTTTAATTCGTTTATGCTTATAATATTTTATTTACTTTTTAAGAATACAATGTTTTTATTTGATTAGTAGTAAACTACAGTACAAAACTATAAATTAATAATAATGGGACTATGGTAGTTTATGTAGTTACTAATTTACAGAAAGTTTACTTTTTAGATTTTTGTATTTTAGATTTTTTTTTGTAAAATAAGAAAATGGTTAATTTCACAGTTTATATAATATTTAATTTTTATAAATTCAGTTACCATATTATTTTTATTATATTATTTAGTGTATATATCATAGTATTTAGATGGGATGACAAAAAAAATCATAGTATTTAGATGGATTTTAGATAAAATTTTACTAAATATTATCAGAATATTTGAAGTATCAAGTAAAAATAGAGACAAACTCCATTTTAATATAAAGTAGATAATACAATATGTTTTGTTCTTATATAAACTACATATATAAATTTTAAATTTATAATTTTAATGGGACATATATTTACCTATGATTTTCTAGAAAATATTATTTTGTTAATTTATCGATTTGTGTTATATTTTGAAACTGGTCAAAATTTAAACGATAAAATTTATTAATTTATTGTGATTATTAATTTATTGAATATTAGTTTATAGAGTTTAGTGTATCTGTGTATGTATTGAAACAATCAAAAATAATAATTCTATGCATTTAGGTTGTAAAGGAAATTTTAAAAGGGCCCATTATATATCTTAGAAACATATACTGATTGATAATGTAAATAATATTTGTAAACACTTAACTATAGGCATGACACCACTACATCTTGTAGTAAGAAAAGGCGATGCCAATCTTCTTACTGAGTTTCTACTAGCATGTCCTGAGAGCATCAAAGACGCAAACGTGAATGGCGAGACTGCTCTACACATAGCGGTGATGAATGATAAAGAAGAGGAGCTCGAAGTGCTCACAGGATTTGTACAAAGAATGTACAAAAGTGAAGCTACATCCACTGAGGTTCACTTCCTGAACAGACGCGATCGTGATGGCAATACAGCCTTGCATCTCGCGGCATATAGAAATACTCACAAGGCATGTTCTTTCTTTAAATTTTGAATCTCATAGTAAAAAAAGAAAATGATATCAGTAAGAAAATAATTCAATTTTAGTACTCTAATCTTTTCTACACCATTTATGTTGTGATCGATATGCAGGCAGTGAAGCAGCTACTAAGATGCATGTCGTTGAACCGGAACATTCAGAACAAATGTGGCATGACAGCTCTCGATATCTTACGAACCAATGGATCTCACATGAACCTAAAAACAGAGAAAATGATACGAAAATCAGGTGGTAAGAGCGGCAATTCTCTATCAAAAGTAAAGACAGCATCTAACTTCTTGAGATCGCCGGTGACTTTCTTTGAATATTGTTCCACATCAATGACACGTTATAAGAACCGCATGTCGGACGGAACACGAAATGCCCTTCTAGTCATAACAGCTCTGATCATCACAGCTACTTATCAAACTGCAGTCCAACCGGAAGACAAAGATGAAAGATATAATTATGGAGAATTCTTTATAAATGGGGCGTTCGTATGGGTGTTCAATACTTTAGCATTTTGCTTGGCGATTGCCTTGACATTTATACTTTTACCAGTTGGTAGAGCATATACTTGGTGGTATATCTTCATTTCGGTGCCTCTCGTTTGTTCTTATGCACTTTCTATGTTCCTCAAGTATATTGAATTCCCATTATCCTGCTTCCCCATGTACTTGATGGTGACATTCGTACTGGGATTTATAATTTATGTTTTTGTGCTGTACGTAAGATGGAAGAAAGCTACACAAAAGAAGGTACCAGAACCCAAAAGTGAGCTGATTTTTGAAGGCTTCACAACGATGATATAAGTCCCCATTTGCAGCAGTTGAGAGCGTTATTCATGTTTGTTTGCAAGTTTGTTGACATTCTGTATATAAACATATTTGAAATTTTTAGTACTAGTCTAGTTGTAAAATAATCTAAAGACTATTATCTTTTGGCAGATTCATGGTCCATATTGTACAATGATCTTTTGAATAAATCTCTAGCTCCAAATAATGACTTCTCATGGGTCTTAAAAGGTAATGTGCCTTGCATGTGGATGCAAGAATCGCATAGATGAGCTAGATCATACGTAAATTGATCGGGACTTAAACATTCGTCTAAACAACACAAAATCGAGCAAAAATGCTAAGAGAAAATATCTCAAAATGTTATATTGATTTCTCTAAAAGTGATTTATGTAGAGCTTTTACATGAAAATTGATTAGCTACATATTGTTGCTTTCTCCCTGATTTATAGTATTTTTTCCTCATTAATTCATTTAATATGGGGCATTAGGTCATCCGTAGTGAAAGTATCTTGATGAGACTTTTGTATTAGTCTCTCAAATTCTCAGAGATTTTTTTTTTTTGTGAGAAATTTTCGTCAAGAAACTCCCACTACGAATGCTGTTTTATAATTAGTGTCTGGGATTTATAAGTTTAGACCTGCTCATTTAAATTTCTTTGGGTATTAGGGATGACAGACTTGTGCCGAGATGGGCTTTCCATGACAAAAATAAATTGTGGATAGTAAGAGTTTTTTTTGTAATATACTAAACGTTTAAAACCCAACTTTATAAACACTAAAGCTAGTTGAAGAAACATACCCAAAAATATATGCATGCGAAGTGATAAGGTTTTTCAATGGCTTTTCATGGGTTGAATCTCATATAAGAAATCCAACACCAATAGTGTCTCTAAACTGGTATCGATTCATGATTTTGACCAAGCTTATGAAACTATTATTAGTCTACAACTAGTTGGTTCAGTTTCCGGATTTGATAAGTTACCACACTAGTAGATTCAGAATTCTAAGAATAAGACAACCTATTTTGATCTGAGTAGCGATAGATCATGCCACTGAATGGTAGATCTACCAAAAACTCTATATATGAACATTGAACAAAGAGTATTTGAAAGCATTAACATTTTTTAAGTGCTTTTTTTCAATAACTGTTGGTTTGATAATAAGGGCATGATGTTTTTGCATGTGCTTTGTCAATCAAGCCCTAAGTTCTTAATGTCATTTTCGTTAATGTATTTTGTTTATCAGTAATATATCTGTTTTTTTTAACACTATAGCATCATATTTAAAAAAAAAAAACAGAGATAGAGCATTGAGCTTTTAAATATGTCATCACATTATGATTTTACTCTAATAAGAAGATTAAAATTTAAAACGTTAAATTGTATCATCAAATATAGTTATTCAAAAAATTAGGATGAAATCTAATGAAAATAAGGATAAAAGCCAATGACACATAAAGATGAGAAATCCAATCTTTCTCCTAGGATTGGAAAAATAAACCGAATCTAAAAATCTGAACCGAACTCGATCCAACAAAATGGATCTGAAACTATTCAAAATCGATAAAAATATCAAATGGATCTTGTTTTATGAGTTTTACACGAACTGAACCGAAATCTTAATGGATATCCGAAAAAACCAAAAATTTCAATCCCTAATATGTATCCAAAATACATAAAATATTATTGAGTACCTAAATAATTATCTTTTACATAAATAATTAACTCAAATACTTAATTTAAATATATATATTTTTGTTATTCAGTCAATATTAATATTTTTATGTTTTGAAACATTTATTTGAAGTTTAATTATGAATAAATTTGTTTCTGAAGTTTAAACAATGTTGTTTTTTTATAAGTTACCACACTAGTAGATTCAGAATTCTAAGAATATGACAACCTATTTTTATCTGAGTAGCGATAGATCATACCACTGAATGGTAGATCTACCAAAAACTCTATATATGAACATTGAACAAAGAGTATTTGAAAGCATTAACATTTTGTAAGTGCTTTTTCAATAATTGTTGGTTTGATAATAAGGGCATGATGTTCTTGCATGTGCTTTGTCAATCAAGCCCTAAATTCTTAATGTCATTTTTGTTAATTTATTTTGTTTATCAGTAATATATCTGTTTTTTTTAACACTATAGCATCATCTTTAAAAAAACAGAGATAGAGCATTGAGCTTTTAAATATGTCATCACATTATGATTTTGCTCTAATAAGAAGATTAAAATTTAAAACGTTAAACTGTATCATCAAATTTACTTATTCAAAAAATTAGGATGAAATCTAATGAAAATAAGGATAAAAATCAATGACACTTAAAAGATGAGAAATCCAATCTTTATCCTAGGATTGGAAAACTAAACCGAATCCAAAAATCTGAACCGTACTCGATCCAACAAAAATGGATCTGAAACGATTCGAACTCGACAAAAATATCGAATGGATCTTGTTTTATTAACATATAGAGTTTTTTAATTAGATATTTTAGAGAGTATAAACGATCATCTAATATCATATTTTCAGAAAAGGAGTTTTATGTTACGTCTAACTTAAAATCAAATAAACGATTTAAAAACAGTGAGAGATTTTTTTGACTGAAGGCTTAAAATAGAACAATGAGATTGAAAATTAAAATTATGATTATCACTTGATTCTTAACCAAACATGAGCAAACTGAGGAATCAAACTCCTTTGCACTACTTCTCATTATTAAATCTGAAATCTTAAATCCCCTTATTGCCATATAACAAAACCAAAAGCCTAAGAAGATTTGTCCGAAGGATCAAATATCTGACCAACGAACAAAACAGTACCAGTTGTGTCTTCTCTGATTAAGAAGACAAAAGGATGATCTGCCACAAAGTCTATCCTCTTAGGAGGCTCCATATACCTCGCACATCCAAAAGCGCCTGTAAAAGTTGCAGCAGCAGCTTCAGCGCCTTCTTCATCAATCTCCACACATGCTTTATGATACAACTCCACTGAACGTAGTCCCAAGTCTTTGCCGTTTAAGCCATAAGCGATCTTAAACTTTGGGATTCTGAATTCACCAACTAAAACTTTACATCTTGGAACGTGATTGTCCATGAATCCAGAAGTAGATGACATTGCCTTGACAAGATCATCCAATCCATCCTTCTTGTCCGGGAGATAAAAGTACATCGAGAAACTTCCATTATTAGCATCACCGACAAGGCCGTGTCCATAAGAGAACCAGTTATTCATAGAATCAATTCCTTGTCCATAAGGAAAGCTGCGATTGTTATCAGCACCGGCTTCTCGGTAAGGTATCCTGAGGACCTTGAAACCATCATACGCTGTTATGTATTGGTTCTTGTAGCTTCTCATGAATGGCACGGACACTGAGGTTCCATTGAGAAGGTGAAACTCTCTGTCCATAGTGTTAGACTTGTCGAATGGAGTCTCCCAAGCTCCTTTGAAGTAGAGTGCGTTTCCATAAACAGAGTTGGTTAGACTCGAGACGGATCCAGGAGGAAGAAGATCTTTGATGAGACCATTGGTATGATCTTCAGCCCATTTATTCAGCTCTCCACGCACTTGTTCAGCCTATTGTATCAAAGTCATGTCATAAATTATCAAGACATAACATAGAGAAACAGAGTTAAATCAAGAAACAGAGCATAGAAACAGAGTTTACTTAAAGAAACAGAGCATAGAAACAGAGTTTACCTTAAAGAAACAGAGCATTGAAACAGAGTATTAAAAAGCTTACCTTTGATCGGAAGTCTACGCGATCAAAAACAGCTTTGAAGACATTCTCAAAGAGATCCTTGAAAGATGAATCAATGGGTAGCGTTTTCTCGATCCAGACGCCATTGACCGACGAGATCTTTGGTCCACCATTGGCGCTACGGTCAGCGAAGACGGTGGAAACCATCTTGCTGAAGACGGCGTTGATTTCATCGGTTGAAGAAGACCTCAGGAAGGAGAGGATCTCATCGGAGACTGGAGAACCGTCGGGACCAGAAGCCGCCAATGTGAGCGAGGAGTTTATAGACGCCGGAGAGAAAACGATGTTAGAGTGTTTGGCTTTGGTAGAGAAGATATGCTTCGAAACGATCAGTGCTACGTTGTTTTGGTTCTTAATGGCCTTTTCTACATCAATGGCTGACTTGGACGGGAAAC
The DNA here is from genome assembly GCA_905132765.1 of Moricandia arvensis. Classification (NCBI taxonomy): domain Eukaryota; kingdom Viridiplantae; phylum Streptophyta; class Magnoliopsida; order Brassicales; family Brassicaceae; genus Moricandia; species Moricandia arvensis. The sequence goes on from CAJHQP010000964.1 coordinate 50,696, forward strand.
TAGAGGAAGTCATTGTGATCTAGCTGTGATTCTATGATTTAAGAAAACTTGGTGGGGGTTAAACAATATTTATAGGTTTAGACAAATCCTCTTCAGGGTTGGATTAGTAGAAGTCGGTTGTACAATGTTTTCCCTTTTTCTAATCTTTTTCCTTTCTTTGATTATCCTTTTTTTTTTCTTGTTTTCTCTTTCACTTTGAGAGTTAGATTTATCATTTACTATGATTCTTCTTTTTTCTAATTTCTTCCTTTTATCATAGATTTTGTGTTCTTAATTTGTTATTGTTTTTTTCCTTTTCACTCCTTTTGATATGTTTTAAAATAATTTTCTAATATTTTTTAATGAAGCTAGATTTTTATATCTATCAAATTTTAATTAATAACACTTTATCTTAATATACATACATTTATATAATTTCATACACTCAATACACTCCAAATTATAAATTTCACATTTATATATTTCATAAATTTATATACTCCATATTTGTACATTAATTTTTATATGTATCCATCTATAATTAATAACACTTTATCTTAATATACATACATTTATATATTTCAGATACTCTATGCACTCCAAATTTGTAAATTTCACATTTATACATTTCATACATTTAATACACTACATATTTATACATTTCACATTAATTTTTATTTTGAAATTAAATTAAATTAAAAACTCCCTATGTTTCATTAAGATAAATATTTTAGAAAAAAATCTGTTTCACAAACATATTTTCTGTGAAAATATTGTAACTTTCAAAAAATTAATTGACTTTATTGAGTTATTATTAGTTAAAAATTATTGAAAATTGAAAATTACAAAAAATGATATATTTATTATAGTGATTTAATATGTTTTCTTAATATGTGTGGATACATCAAATAAATTATCTTTATGAATCAGAGGGAATATGTATCAAACTTCAATTAATAATACTTTATCTTAACATACATACATTTATATTCATACACTCCATACACTACAAATTTGTAAATTTTACAATTCATAAATTAAGAAAATTAAAACAAAATAATAATAGTAGTTAGTGATAATTATTTAATTTATTTAATATTTTGCAAAAAAAAAATAATGTGAGGAGGATACATAAAAACTAACTACCCAAATAATATTATAAAAATTTGAATACAATTACATAATAAACTCATAGTATGTCATTGCTACATTATGAGATTAATTTACAGCATAAAGTACGAAAAATGATCGAGCACGTTCCTAACATCTTTCGTTGAAATTTCTCTAAATTTTACACTCCATCATTTTCTTGGAACTATATATGTTAGACTTTTCATGAAACATATGTATACACTAGGTGGTTTCCTGCGCCATGCGCCGTAATAATAATTTTAAATATATCTAATAATTATATTTTAAATTTAATAGATGTTTTAGTAATATTTTTAAATTTTTGTTATTATCAGTATTAAAAAATAAAATAATTATTTTATATATTATTTAGTTGAACAAAGTTTTTAAAAATAGTATTTTTATATATTATTTAGTTGAACAAAGTTGAACAAAGTTTTTAAATAAATTATAATTTGAAAACATTATTAGTTATTTTTATATAGAATTAATTGACAACTCAAAATTAATTATTTATGATATAAGTCTATTATTGGCATTTTTTTTTAAATTCTAATGTTTATGTGAACTCTTTTTTATATTTATAAACATGTTATTAATTAAAAAAATATACTAATGATAATATATATAAGTTATTTTATATTTTAAGAATCTTACCAAAAACGTAAACTTCATAAATGATATGATTACCAAAAATATAAACTTCATAAATGACATTGTACATGTCATAATAAGGTGAGAGCCATGTCATATTTTCTACTAAGCCATGTCATCATTTTTCTATCAAAATGAATGTGGTAATGACACATGTCAAAATCACTTCTCAAATAATGTATAGGGAATGTTTTGAACCAAAACCTCAAGACCAAAGTGGTATGACGGCCCTTGGTGTCTTATGAACTAAGAGCAGGATTATCCCTGGCTCTCAGCAGGGTTCTTAGGGGTGGGGTCCACTGTTTTTTTTAAAATTCACCTCTTATAACTTTTCTGCAAGGGCCAGCTCTCGGAAAGTTCTTGTACTGTTCGCGGGTTCCACTAATATGTGGCGGCTTGCGATTGGTTTTTTTTTTTTTTTTTTTTAAATATTCAGAAAAAAAAAAGTTAAGAGCCCCTTAAGGACTATTAGGGTTAAACATGGTCTAATGGCTCTCACATGAACAAAGATGCAGAAATTACATACAAAAAGCGGGGGATAAGACCGGGGAATAGGCAAGGCCGGCTTATGAGGGAGGACGGTCAGTGCGACTTGGGTTATTTTGTTCCAGCCGTATTTGGACCCCATAACTAGTTGTTATGATAATGTTGAACGAAGGTAGTTAGGAGATTTTTGACTTTAGGTCATTTTGTTCGATTCATATTTGTATTCCTATCAAATTTCTGTTCCCAGGTCGATATTAATATATAATATTTATTTTAGAAAAAATTTTCTGCATTGAACATGATTGTTACTTACAAAGACCTAATGAATGACGATGCCGGAAATGTGGTGCAACAAATTTTCACTGTGTTTGCACTAACTATCGAGCTGTCCTTTTCTTTTTTGCTAAGCAACACTGTGATTAACCAATTTCCTAGAATTAATTAAGTAGTTACTCGGCGAATGTATATGATTTTCTTAGTCATCTCTCTCTGACTTTATACTTTCTCTGTTTCATATTAAATGTCATTTTAGTTTTGTGTACACGGATTAAGAAAATCATTAATTTTACATATTTTTATAAAAAACATAATTACTTATTCACCTAACCATATTTCAATCAATACAAAAATAAATTACACTATAAAATTAATAAATTTTGCATCGAAAGTCGAAAACGACACTTATTTTATAACAAAAAAATCTCTACAAAGACACTTAATATGAAACGGAATGAGCAATAACTACGACAATGCTTCGATTCGTTCCTTGTTGAAGATATTCCACAAAACAAAAATATATATATATTCCTTAATATTGTGTTCTTTCTTTGCAAGTATGGATCGAAGGTTGCTTTGGGTTACTGATTCTGGTAACGTTGATGCCTTATATTCTCTTATTAAGAACGATCCATATGTTCTCCAAAACGTAGACCTTTTACCGTTTGCCCACACACCTCTCCATGAAGCTTCATCTACTGGGAAAATAGATTTGGCGATGAAACCCAAATCTAACACACTTTTAAAAAGTCGAGTGTTTATATCGTATATACCACCCTAAAAATATAGCACAATTGCACAACTCAATAAATCAATTAAAACAATGAGTCGCCTCTCATGTTTTTTGATTGTCATTACATTGTGTGCTGAGTTGCGTAATGGAGCAATTTTGATGAAAGACTATGTACATTTTAAAACTCTCTTAAACCACACAACATTCTCAAGGTCCATTGTGGCATAGACGAAGATGATCTAGGCGATCAGTTGTTGAGTCATGGACAAACCTATGATTTCAGTTTTTATGAAAGAATTTTCAGGACTGAAGTCATTTGTTGCTTATGGCAGGGACCTGGTTTCAAGTTCTATGCATTATTTAGGGCATATAAAGGTGGTGGTGTCATTGTCCATTATGGTAAGAAAAACTTTTGGGATGCAAGAGAAGATGGTATATATATTTCACGCATGGTTTTTTTCCTCCCAAATTAGAGTACATGTGGTCAGCCCATGTCCTTACACCAACTCGTTAAAAATGGAAAGAAATATATGTAATCCCTCAACTGAAGTGGACTTACGATCACCTTTTTCTTATAACAATAAATAAAGAAATTTTTATTAAATTTTAATTAGAAGACTTAATATATAATCATTATAATGTGTGCGCGCAATGATGTTTCCTTATATATATGAGTCTTATTGGGTAGTACTGGGTAATGGTGTTTCCCCATATAAATGAGTAGTTCATTTTCTTGATACGTTTTCTTGTTACTAAAAAGAAAAAGAAAGAAAACAAACAGCTCCTAATCTTTCTTTCAAACTTGAATTCTTTCTTGGTGGAAAAAATCAATTTTAGTTTGAGTGAAGCAAGGTAATAATGCGGCTTCTTGCAAAATCGCCTAGTTAAATGAGAACTTCCATGAATCTGAGAGAATTTTGGCTGAAGAATGACAGCACAATTTCTTCAAGAAAAAAAGGACAACACAAGATTGTATAAAGAGAAACTGAGACTTTAAACAAGAACAGACAACTGATTAGTAATGAAAAAGAATAGAACCTTTTTGTAACACCTTGATCGCGATTAATGGATCTCCCACGATCGTTTACTCGGTCTATTGGTTTCATTCCGTGCAATGGACGACACATTAGTATTTTAGAGGTTTGAGATTTTTGTTTACTGATTCTGCAATCATCGTATGATTTTCACATGGTTCAATAAATATAGGGTAAAAGAGATAAATTAACGACACATATTGTCTTAAAATCTTAAAATAGTATTTATTTTGTAACATTTTTTAACATTTAAAAATGAAATGGAGTGAGTATACAAGTTGCATGAATATTCTTTATTGCACTTTCACATTTTATTACACAAGTGATATGAATTTTCTATTGCATTTTAACAACTTTCAGGCGAAGTAAAACGAAACAAAGGTATTATATATAAATGCTTCAAAAGTATTAAACCACGGTCTTGAAGCTTTCGGAAATCAGCTCACGTTTGGGGTCCGGTCCACTCTTCCGCGTGATCCGCCACCAACTCACGTATAATACAGGCAGACCAATGTAGAATCCGATTAAAACGATCAGGAATTTACTGACGGCCGATGTGGGGACATCATTCAGCTTGTGACTATACTTCATGTCGGACGAAAGTACATAAGAACAATGGAGAGGAAACGTAACGAATAAATACCACCAAGTGTATTGTCCACCAACTGGTATGAGTATAAACGTCACGGTCATCGCGAAGATATACGCTATTGTATTGAATCCATATATTAGCGCAAGCTTGGATACAACACCGTTGTCTTTGATGAAACCTTTATCATCCTCCGGTTGAACCGCATTCTGATAAGTAGCTGTGATTATCAGAGCTGTTATCACGAGAAGAGCGTTCCGTGTTCCGTCTGTCATATTACTCTTCAATCCCGGCAACAGCATCGAGTAAGATTCCCAAAAAGAGACGGGTGTTTTTAGGAAGGCGGACATTGTCTTAACTCGGGACACAGAGTCATTGGTCCTACCCCCAGAGTTTGTTATGATCTTCTCTGTTTCTTTAATGTTCATGTGACGTCCATTGGCTCGTAAGACATCAAGAGCTGTCATGCCACTTTTGTTTTGGATGTTTCGGTTCAGTGACATGCATTCCAACAGCTCTTTCAATGCCTGTATATAATAGTAATTTCACGACAACTATTAATTAGACAATTTTTTTCTTTTTTTTGGAACACATTAATTAGACAACTAGAACACAATTGATTCAAAGAATATGAGAACTTGTGATTTTAAAAAGAGATTCACTCACAAATAAATTAGAAATGTACAATAAGGTTTAATCAATCTGGAATATGAAGTACTAAAATCATAAATCTGATCTTATTCAAACACTAACATTAAGATGTCTTTTAAAATGAGTGTTATTGAATCTGTTAGTTTATAATGATTTTAAAGTCATTAAGTAGTGGATCTTGTGAGATTTCTAGTGATTTTAGCGTATTTTGATTGAAATTGTAGTTATTTTTTTTTTTAAAATTCTAGTTTTGCTTGTTATACTAGTAAGTTTTAACTAAAATTATTGTGAATTCTCTAATTCAACTAAATTTATCTAAAAGCTCGGTAAAATCAAATCACTCTAAACCTTCTTATATACTAGCTAGATTATATGTTCATACTCTTTTTTGTAATATATATATATATATATATATATATATATATATATATATATTCATACTCTATGTAAAGAAGTGTGCTAACAAATGGCATTATAATACCTAAAGAAAAAAGTGTAATACTAATTATATATGGTCTTTCTTTGATCATATTCCAAATATACTAGCTTTATCACAATAGCATATTTAACCACTTAACAAGGATTACGGATCCAACCATTTAAGCGCAGATAGTTTAAGAAATCGAACTTTCGACCATTTAACTATACAAAAGGTGGGTAAGAACATACCTTACTATCATTCTTGTAGGCGGCTAGGTGCAAGGCTGTGTTGCCGTCACGATCGCGTATGTTCAGGACGTTTTTCTGAGTAGAAAAAGCATCACTAATTATAAGCATCCTTTGCATCCAGCCTCTCAGAACTTTGAGCTCTTCGTGTCTATCGTTTTTAACCGCAATATGTAAGGCAGTCTCTCCATTAACATTTGCATCTCGTATGCTTTCAGGACATGCAAGGAGAAACTCTGTAAGAAGATCCGCGTCACCTTTTTCGGCCACAAGATGCAAAGGTGTTGTACCTGTCGTTGATTATGAGATAAATTAAATCTTAATTTCATCAAGTACTTTTATACTATTTGATTCAAAATATATTTGTTAAACAAAATGAATTTGGAGAACATATATAACCATACGTACCTCCTCTTCCACGAATACGAAGAAGAGTGGGATCAAACTTGACTAGCTCTTGTGCTAACTCAACGTGCTGGTTCTCGATAGCGAGGTGCAAGGGACTAAGCCCATCCTCGTTCAATTTCTTGGCAAAAGATGGCTGCAGAATCATAAGTTCCATTGCCAAATCTATCTTCCCAGTGGATGAAGCTTCGTGGAGAGGTGTGTGGACGAAAGGTAAAACGTCCACTTTTTGAAGAATGCATGGATCCGCTTGAATTAGAGAATATAAAGCCTCAACGCTATCAACGGTTTGAGCAACTGAAAGCAATCTTGGATCCATATTGTTGGAATTGGTTCTAGAATATATAATCATTTGAATATTATAATTATGATTTGTTAACTGGTGACCATTAAAAGAAAAATAAAAATATTAAGAACGTATATATAAGAATATTTATTACTTATTGTTTCTCTCCTAACATTTTTGTTCTATAACTCCTTAAAATTAGAAGAATGAGAAGGAACAATGGGTAAAAACCTTTTCCTTACATATATATAATGTAAACTTAATCCCACTCATTATTTAAGTCATCATTTAGAGAATAATATTCATGCAAATACGAGAGTTAATCTGATACTGAATAAACCTGGAAATATTTTATACAGGAACAGAACCAAGATTGTTTATCACTTCAAGTGTCGTGCTTCTACTGATATAGTGCCAGGAGTGCAAGTGCTCTGTAAGTGTGTGTCTTTTGGGAAACTTATTCCTTGGTTCACAAGGTATGAGCCTCTACTTCTTTTATAGGGTTTGTATCCCTGTCTACTGATACCTGGTGATCATCACACCAGCTTCTCCTTTTATAAGGTAGTAGATAGTTCCCGCGCATTACCTTAATTTGAACTCGATACCTTTCTATAAAATATAACTTAATTGGATTCGATACCTTTTCTTTAAAATAAAGCTTAATTTGGATTCGATACCTTTCTGCAAATATAACTTAACTGGATTCGAAAACGTTTTCCATATATGTATAGTTTTGTTTTTGTTCATATATTGGAATTCGAAATATGTTGGGTTCCAATTCTTTCCATATGTAGCTATACTATTTTTAAGGTCTGATTAATTATGATATTAATGAACTCCAGACTTCCTGGTATAAAAGCATTAATAAATCTTTAGTTAAACTATTGGATTAAGGGGTTTCCGCTGTAGCTATATTGTTAAATTCTTCTTTTTTATTATGCTTGTATAAATTAATATACTGGTTCAAAATAACAAAATTTAAGGATTTTTGTGAGATCTTAACCATACAAGTGTTGTTATGAATAAAGTAGAGTGGCTATTCGGGGTCCCAATTGAGGTTCCAATAGCGTTTCGGTTCGGATTTTTGGGTTCATGAACTTTAGTCTCAATTCGAATATTATAAAAGTTTAGGTTAGATTTGGTTTTGAGTTCAGTTTGTATTTAGTTATATGTCTACAATCTAGTTGAACGAAAATTAGTTTTGGTTTCGGATATTAATTGGGTTGTAAGAATATTGATTTGTACTTTATTAAACTAAATATATTTCCAATCTTTTCAACAAATTTGTGTATGTTGCTTTTTCAAATCATATTGTTGTCCTTCAAAATAACTTTAAGAGACTGGTTTATCAACCATACAAAACTCTTCCTTGAAATATATGTGACAACATCAGACATATTATGACAAACCAAAGTTTTTACAAACGAGAATCATACATAATGAAACCTAAACAAATTAAAATTAATAACTAACAATTTTTTTGTATCAACATAAACAAATTTATGAAGACTATGTAAACTAAACTAGTAACTCTGCATCCATATCGACGGCAAAAGATGGCTGCTTCATGGTACTGCATGCAAGGAATATCTAGTAATACTGTATTTTTGAATTCGACATGTCATTTTGTATAAGTAATATCTAGTCTATTTAGTTATTACTTGAATATATTAGATTTCAACTACTTTTTTGAATTCAACTATAATAATTTGTTTCTTTTTCTCTCGCTCTCTATATATATATATATATATTAATAATTTGATATTTTTTGTTTTCCATTTAGGATAGTTGGTCTCTTGAATATATAAATATATTTTAGTGAGATTTTATATAACATATTTTTTTCAGAATCAAATAGACAAAATAAACTAAATTGAGGATTGATTAAAAGTCACATAAAGTAATATAAAGATGATGTTTCGAATCTCATGCATATATATTTTACAAAAATTAAATTTTAAAATTAGTTAGTATTTTTATTTATTTTAATATGTTTTGAGGTATCCATAATTTATATGTATAAAAAACATTATTATTATAAAATAATATTTTTTATTTTTTTATTTTTCTAAATATCAATATTATTTTTGATAACTTTCCTTTTTTTTGAAATCATATTATATATAAATATTACTAAATTTTTCGTTTTTAAAACTTGAAATTTTTTCTTTTTATTATATATATATATATTATTGAAAAAATAAAAAGTAAATTAAATTAAAATCTAATTAATATCAATAAATGTAATTTCTTAAATTCATTAATGGTACCTATGTAATCAACCATCGTGAGAATTAACGTGAGCGTGACACATAAGACATTGGCTTCTCAAAAAATATTAAAGAGAGTATGTTTGAATAATGACTTCTATATACTTTGACTTCAGTAATTGTAATTATTTTTGGTCCGGTATGTGAATATTATTTTGGGGAATCTGCCAAAAAAAATTCAAAATTTTAACAGAAATGCATAAGTATACACCATATTCAATCAAATGAAAAATAATGTACAGTAACATTCTCTAAATTAATAATATTGTTTTATTAATTTATAATAAAAAATCTTTTTTAGATGTTTCTATTTAATAAGATACTTTTTTCTAAAATAAGAAAAATATTTGATTTAACTGTATATAAATTAATAAAATTTGTGGAATTTGACACTTATATTGTTTTCATCATATTATTTGGTCTATATAAAAAATATGTTTCATAAAATTTAAATATGTTTTTAGATCTTATTTTACTAAATCTCATCAAAATATATTATGTGTTAAAAAAATATAACGATAATACTAAAGAAACATTTTCACAAATACACTCTTTTTAAGAGGAAAATACTCTTAGATTAATTAGAATCCTAAACTTCACATTCCAAAATCATACCCCACCTCACAACTCTAAACCCTGAGTCTTAAATAAATTAACTTTAGGTCTATAGGTGTCTTTTTCCCTCTTAAAAATTAAGGGTAAAAGTGATTAATGTAAAGATAAAAAGTGATAGCATGAATGTGGTATTTTTGATAATTTCCCAATTTTTAACCTAAACCCACATTTATATTTTATGAAACATGTTTCTTTTTTTTTTTACGACAAAAGGCTGAAACATGTTTCATATAGACCAAATAATATAATAAAACAATATAAAAATAAAATTTTAATTTCAGTGATTACATATACCACAATTCAGGTATTATTGTTATTCGTACATAAAACATACTTTAAAATATATAAATCTAAAACAGAAATATTTCTTTAAATTAATAACTCTATAAATTAATAAAATATCAAAAGTCCCAATATTATTAATTTATAAAATTGTTTTATATTATTTTTTTACTATCATAGTTTTGTGTCATAGCTAAAATTAATGCATATAAAAGCTTTGAATATTTTTATTGGTTAATTGTATTTTCATAAATATTTAATAGTAAAATTTTAACATGTTTACCTTAAACCCCTAAGCTAGACATGACACTTTAAATACATAGAATACGTGTAGCATGTTATACATAACATTCATGGTTATGTATTTTTTAACTTATATTTTTGTTAAAAATTAAGGGAAATTGTCTAAATTATCATTTTTTATCTCTTCAAATAAGCACCTTTTCTTAGAAATTGTAACTGTTCTTGTATTGGTGTTTGCAGAGAGTACCAAGCTTTAACCTTAAAAGCTCCTCCTTGACTGATTTTCTTGACTTTGCCTCCTCTTCTCCCTTCTGTTCCTACGGCTTCTGACCATCTTGAAGTCATCATCATCTACGCCATTTGCAGAGACATTCTCAGTATTGCTTGCATCTGTAGAGCCACTATGAGTAATGCTTCCATCTACAGAGGCACACTGACTCTTGGTTCCATCTACAGAGCCACTCTGACTCTTTCTACCACCTCCGCTTTTCTACGTTTTACTACCATCATACTCAACTTGCATTTCCTTGACACGAAGCTTATGCTCCCCAAGCTTGAACTGATTGCTCTTAGCATTCTTAAGCACACTATGGACATATGCAATATAATCAAAGGCAACAAAACCAAAGCATCTTCCACTAGCCCTGGAGCTTCTGATTTAAACTCCATGTTCTATGAACAGTTCATGGACTTGAGGCGGTCCTCAACCATCTTCTGGTCACTTTTCTTTTCAGGTGCTTTTGTTGCTGGAGCTACATGGGGTTTGGCTTGTGCCACAGAGCCGGGTTTTTGAACAGAGGCTGCTTCAACTTGGAGAGGAGCAGCGTTTCTTGACATTGATAGAACCATCGAAGCATAAGATATCCCGGCTCCATCAAGAGAAGGAGTAGTTGATGTTTCAGCAACTCGCTCTTTAGGTTTTTGAGCAGTAACACCCTTTTCAGGAGTAGCGACAGCAACCACATTCTTAACCTCAACAACATTAACATACTTCTTCTTGGTGGCTTTGTGGATATGTTTGGTCTTTCTTACCTCTTCAATTGGCATTGCAACTTCTGGCACATATACAACAACTGGTTTTAGGTTTTAGGTTGGAAGCTCATCTAGCTTAACACCATATCCCAACGAATTCTGAGAATCAACACTGAGCACATCAAATGTAGTACCATCATAGTAAGAGGTAAGGTAGTGCTTCTTGATAACATGAGGGATGAAAGACATCAGTATGATGGACAACAACCTGTACAGAGGTCAAACAGTAAGAGATTACCGAACCGGAAGTATTACGATTGATTCTATCGATTGAGTCAATTGTTATTTGTTTCAGCTTTTGTGAGTTTCCTTGTTTCAGTTAATAATGAGGAATTGGTCTTCCGTATGATAAGGAATCATCCTCTCCACTTTTCCCTTATTCCAATTTTGTAGGAGTTGAAACTCCACTTTTGTTTTCCTTGTTCTATTTAAGAAATGAAAAAGCCAAAAGATAGGCAATCTTAATTGCCAAAAAAACGATCTATTGCAACAATATTTGAATCTCTAAATGTGAGACCTATCATTTGGTATCAGAGCATTGCTCAATTTTTTTTTTCTCTCTTTCACAATCACACCTCACGTAACACACACCATTGCGCCCAGAAAACAGAAAGAAGTCTTGACTCGACCTCTCGGGAAGAGTCAATGGCTGATCCTACGACACGTATTGAAGTGTTGGAGACCAGCGTCGGAGGAATGCATGACGAGCTGGTGAAGATCAATGCGGCAATGAACGAAAAGGTCAAGTTTATGGAAGAGTCGTTTGGCCGGTTGATGGAAGCAGTTAATAGCAACAGAGAAAGTAGTTCCAGTGCGCCGAGAGTGAGCCCAAGGGTGGAAGTCAATAAACCTGTTGTTGTGGTTCAACATGTAGACAATCATAACCACCATTTTCAGCCTAACGCCCAACCAAATAGGTTCATCAAGCTGGAGTTCCCTCGTTTTCAAGCAGGAGATCCGACATCATGGATAAGCAAAGCAAAGCTAAGCAATACTTCGCTTACCAAGAGCTACCTATGGATCAGAGGGTTAGCTTTGCTTCTTATCATCTGGAGGAAGAGGCGAATGAATGGTGGCAAGCCACAGCCAAGACGCTAAATGAAGAAAACACCCCAATCACGTGGGAAGTTTTTGAAGAAGAATTATGGGCAAGGTTTGGACCTTCTGCGGCTGAAGATTTCGATGAGGCCCTTTCCAAAATAAGACAGAAGGGATCATTGAAAGACTACCACCGGGAATTCGAACGTCTGCAGAACAAGGTCACTAGGTGGAGCCAAAAAGCACTCATTGGGACCTACATCGGTGGCCTTAAGGACTCCATTTCTGATGGCATCCGCATGTTTCGTTCAACAACACTTAAGGCAACCGTTGAGTTAGCACGGATGTGTGATGATCAGTTGCAGCGCAACCGAAAGTTCACAACTAGCTTCCCAACATGAACATCAGCTAACCAACCACGGAACACGACGACTCGCGACAACCCGTAAGGAAAACCTAACCGTTTGAGCTGGGAGGAGATGAAATGCAAACGCATTTTGGGGCTTTGTTTCAGTTGTGACAAACGTTATACTCCTGGACATCAGTGCAAGAAATCTCAATTACTACTCATCGAAGGGAAAGATATCAAAGAGGAGGATGATGAAGAATTCGTTGATAGTCATGAAGTAGTGGAACCTGAGATTACCTTTCAAGCTCTCACAGAATGGAGTTCAACGAAGACCCTACGAGTTCAGGTAGAAATCAACCATCGCAAGCTCATAGTTTTGATGGACTGTGGAGCAACACATTGCTTTAGCAATGAGAAAGAGGCAAACCGATCGGGGTTAAAACTAACGCCCACCAAACCATTCATGGTTCATGTAGCTGATGGCCTTTCACTCCACTGTCATGGGGCCTATCGAGCTGTAGCGACAGAACTCAGCGGTGAAGTCTTTGCCATTGATTTCTTCAGCTTACCTCTCTCAGGGCTCGACGTCGTATTGGGGGTAAGTTGGCTGGAATTTTTAGGGCCCATAACATGTGATTGGAAAGCCCAAACCATGCAATTTGAATGGGATGGCAAACAATTAACGGTTTTTGGCCTGAAAGGAGGAAGATTATGAAGGCCCATCCAGAGGAATTTAGAAAGAGAGACCCGTAAAGGCCAAACCGTCTTTGCCTTCTCTATTCAGAGAAACACCGACATGGTCTCTCTGACTTCTGAGCAAATCACTTGAATACTCCGTCAATACGCAGGGCTATTCCAGACACCGACAAAGCTCCCACCCTCACGCGATATCGAGCACCATATTGTCTTCAAGGAAGGCTCTGACCCGATCAATGTTCGGCCATACCGTTATGCTCACTTTAAGAAAGAGGAGATTGAGCGACAAGTCCAAGCCATGATCAACACTGGACTGATACGGCCAAGCTCAAGCCCTTTCTCTTCACTGGTTTTGTTGGTGAAAAAGAAAGATGGGACTTGGCGTTTCCGTACAGATTACCGAGCACTCAATGCTGCCACCGTCAAAGACCGGTTCCCTATTCCCACCATCGAAGACATGTTGGATGAACTACACGGAGCTGTTATCTTCATCAAATTGGACTTGACAGCCGGGTACCACCAGGTTCGTGTCCATCATGCAGATGTGCATAAGACAGCTTTTCGGACGCATTATGGACATTACGAGTATCTCGTTATGCCCTTTGGTTTGTGCAATGCGCTGTCAACATTCCAAGCCTTGATGAACTCTATTTTTCGTGGATTCCTTCGAAAGTTCGTCTTGGTGTTTTTTGACGATATCTTAATCTATAGCAGGTCGGAAACATAGCACCTATGTCAACAGTTTTGGAGATATTGCAAACTCATGGGCTATTTGTGAAGCGCAAGAAATGCGAGTTTGGGAAGAAGGAACTTAAGTATCTTGGTCACATAACTTCGGGTGAGGGAGTCAAAGTCAATCAATACAAGATTTAGGCAATGACGGAGTGGCCTTCACCGACCAACATCACAGAGTTGAGAGGGTTTTTGGGACTTACCGGTTACTAGCAAAAGTTTGTGAAAGATTATGGAGTTATAGCAAGGTCTTTCACAAACCTACTGAAGAAAGGACGCTTTGCGTGGAGCGACGAAGCCAAAAACGCCTTTCAACAGCTGAAGAAGGCCATGACGACCACACCTAAACTACCCTTGCAAGATTTTTCCAGACCCTTTATAATCTAGATGGATGCCTCTGGAGACGGTATTGGCGCGGTCCTAATGCAAGACAGTAGACAACTGGCATTTATGAGTTGCTCCCTTGGAGTAGCCAAGCAGAACTAGTCAACTTATGCACGTGAGATGTTAGCCATTGTCGTGGCAGTGAAGACTTGGAGACCTTATGTCTTAGGGCGACGATTCACAATTCAGACATAAGATATTGTGGGGACGATGAATCATGCAGCTCATAAGTTTTATGCCGATGATAGCTTTGTCACCAGACCAGGACCTGATGGTAATATGATAGGTCTCACATTTAGAGATTCAAATATTGTTGCAATAGATCGTTTTTTGGCAATTGAGATTGCCTATCTTTTGGCATTTTCATTTCTTAAATAGAACAAGGAAAACAAACGTGGAGTTTCAACTCCTACAAACTTGGAATAAGGGAAAAGTGGAGAGGATGTTTTCTTATCATACGGAAGACCAATTCCTCATTATTAACTGAAACAAGGAAACTCACAAAAGCTGAAACAAATAACAATTGACTCAATCAATAGAATCAATCGCAATACTTCTGGTTCGGTAATCTTTCACTGTTTGACCTCTATACAGGTTGTGGTCCATCATACTGATGTCTTTTTCATACCCAATGTTATCAAGAAGCACTACCTTACCTCTTACTATGATGGTACTACATTTGATGTGCTCAGTGTTGATTCTCAGAATTCATTGGGATATGGTGTTAAGCTAGATGAGCTTCCAACCTAAAACCTAAAACCGTTTGTCGCATCTGTGCCAGAAGTTGCAAAGCCAATTAAAGAGGTAAGAAAGACCAAACAGATCCACAAAGCTACCAAGAAGAAGTCTGTTAATGCTGTTGAGGTTAAGAATGTGGTTGTTGTCGCTACTCCTAAAAAGAGTGATCTGCTCAAAAACCTAAAGAGCGAGTTGATGAAAACATCAACTACTCCTTCTCTTGATGGAGCTGGGATATCTTATGTTTCGATTGTTTTATCAATGTCGAGAAACGCTGCTCCTCTCCAAGTTGAAGCAGCCTCTGTTCAGAAACCCAGCTCTGTTGCACAAGCCAAACCCCACGTAGCTCCAGCAACAACAGCACCTGAAAAGAAAAGTGACCAGAAGATGGTTGAGGACCGCCTCAAGTCCATGAACTGTTCACAGAACATGGAGTTTAAATCAGAAGCTCCAGGGCTAGTGAAAGATGCTTTGGTTTTGTTGCCTTTGATTATATATGTCCATAGTGTGCTTAAGAATGCCAAGAGCAATCAGTTCAAGCTTGGGGAGCATAAGCTTCGTGTCAAGGAAAAGCAAGTTGAGTATGATGGTAGTAAAACGTAGAAAAGCGGAGGTGGTAGAAAGAGTCAGAGTGGCTCTGTAGATGGAACCAAGAGTCAGTGTGCCTCTGTAGATGGAAGCATTACTCATAGTGGCTCTACAGATGCAAGCAATACTGAGAAAGTCTCTTCAAATGGCGTAGATGATGATGACTTCAAGATGGTCAGAAGCCGTAGGAACAGAAGGGAGAAGAGGAGGCAAGAATAGCCAAGAGAATCAGTCAAGGAGGAGCTTTTAAAGTTAAAGCTTGGTACTCTCTGCAAACACCAATACAAGAACAATTATAATTTCTTAGAAAAGTTGCTTATTTGAAGAGATAAAAATGGTAATTTAGACAATTTTCCTTAATTTTTTACAAAAATATAAATTCAAAAAAACATAACCATGAATGTTATGTACAACATGCTACACGTATTCTATGTATTTAAAGTGTCATGTCTAGCTTAGGGGTTTAAGGTAAACATGTTAAAATTTTACTATTAAATATTTATGAAAATATAATTAACCAAAAAAAATATTCAAAGCTTTTATATGCATTAATTTTAGCCAAGAGACAAAAATATGATGGTAAAAAATTAATATAAAACAATATTCAGTAAAAAATTTATAGATTAATAAGCTTGGGAATTTTGATATTTTATTAATTTATAGAGTTATTAATTTAAAGAAATATTTATGCTTTAGATTTATATATTTTAAAGTATGTTTTATGTACGAATAACAATAATACCTGAATTTATGGTATATGTAATAATTGAAATTAAGAAATTTGATTTTTAAATTATTTTATTATCTTATTTGGTCTATATGAAATATGTTTAATAGAGCAGCCTTTTGTCGTAAAAAAAAAGAAACATGTTTCATAAAATATAAATGTGGGTTTAGGTAAAAAATTGAGAAATTGTCAAAAATACCATATTCATGCTATCACTTTTCATGTTTACATTAATCATTTTTACCCTTATTTTTTAAGAGGGAAAAAACACCTATAACCTTAAAGTTAATTAATTTAAAACTTAGGGTTTAGATTTGTGAGGTGGGGTAGGATTTTGGAATGTGAAGTTTAGGATTCTAATTAATCTAAGAGTATTTTCCTCTTAAAATGAGTGTATTTGTGAAAATGTTTCTTTAGTAAAGATAAAGGAGAAATTGTCAAAAATACAACTTTTCATGTTTATTTTAATCATTTTTACCCTGATTTTTTAAAAGGAAAAACACACTTATAACCCTTGAGTTAATTAATATAAGACTTAGAGTTTAGAGTTGAGAGGTGGGGGTAGGGTTTAGGAATGTAAAATTTAAAATTTTAATAAAAAATTTAAAATTTTGTCTTTTAAAAAATGGTATCTATAAAAATGTCTCTTTAATGAAGGTAAAAATAAAAATGGTACCAATAATGTGATAAACATGAAAATTCCCCAAGATAAAGATGAATAATGGTTGGGAAATTTACATGTTTACCACATTTCTTGTACTATTATTCATTTTTACCCTCATTAAAGAGAAATTTTCACAAATACCTTCTTTTATAAGAGAAAAAGATTATTAGATTAATTAAAATCCTAAATTTCACATTACAAAATTTTACCACACCCCTCAGCTCTAAACCCTAAGTCTTAGATTAATTAACTTTAGAGTTATAAGTGTCTATTTCCCTCTTAAAAATGAGAGTAAAAGTGATTCAGGTAAACATAACAAGTGGTACTAAAAATGTAGTATTTTTGACAATTTCACATAATGATATCAATAATGTGGTAAACTTAAAAATTCCCCTAAAAAGTTTTAAAATATCATCAAAATATAATGAAATATTTTAAAAGAAATAGAGATGAACTTCATTGTGAACATAAAACAAACAATACAATTTTTGTATTTATATAAATTATTATTTTAAGATTTTAATGGGACCATATTTATACATAAATTTTTAAAAATTATTATTTTATCTATTTTTGTCATATTTTAAACCTCTTTGGCTAGGAAACAAAAAAAATATTATTTTACCGAGTATTAGTTTATAGAATTGTTACTGTCTCTAATTGTGAACATCTACATCATTGATATATGTTAACTGAAATATATATATATATATATATATATAAATATATATATATATATATAATTTAGATATAAAGTTATAAGTCATAAAATAATATAAAAAAGGAAAAATATAATATTAACAAAAAATACTTGATAAAAATGGATAAAACAAAGAAAAAAATAGTAAAAACGTTAAAATGTAATGAAATTACGATGATACATAAATTTAAAATATAAAATATCATGAAATAAATATGATGTAAATAGATTAAATAAAATAAATATAAATACTAATTATTGATTATTTTTTACATTGTTAATTAGTTGATTACTACAAATATAGAGTTAAAATATATTTGGTTAACTATTTGAATAAAATTTAAAAAAATGTTGGAGTCCCTATAATATGTCACGTTAAAATGAATTTAACCAACAGTCATTTTCTTAAGGAATTGAACACAGTCATGTGTATATAAATATTAACAAGCTACTCGTAACTATTAGAATTTTTTTGTGAACTTTACTAGATATATCATTAAGTTTAAAAAAAAAATAGATATATCAATAAGGTAACTGAAAAACATAACCAAGCATTTGTACACGTATAAATAATTATCTTGAGCCAAAAAGTTATAAAAATTAAAACTTTAATACATCTATTAAAACAAGACTGTTGGAGCCAAGACATTAGACATATAACTCTAAACACTCTCTCTCTCTCCAATTCTTGTGTGTTCATCATATCTTATAAGAAAAGGTATCGTTTTTTTTCTCCATTCAAAGATCAAAGAAAATATGCTCAACATCTTTTTTTTTATTGAAATCTCTTCTAAAGATGTTGTAAGCTCAAGAATTTGGAGCTTGGTAGGTTGCTGCAGTGGTGAAGCATTGATTCGTATTCGGGTGTTACACACGGAAAATGAGGTGTTACACACGTTTCGGAGAATAAAAAGGAGATATCAAAGATGTGATGATGTGGAATATTTCCATATGTTTGGTTGACGAAATATGCTTTAAATAAGCATTATTAGATCACAAATTGGAAGATTTGGTGATGCTAAAATATAGGAAGTAATATATTAAATAATAGGAAAGATTATTTGATATATACCTTGCCTTTTCTTAGAATTAGGTGAGGGCTTTTGAATTTGTAATTCTCACAGAAACACAAGGGGATTTTGGGGTTTCAGAGAGTGAGTGATTTGTAGACGTGATCAACAGGGGTTGATTCACGCAAGTTGGGTGTGTTAGAAATCGATCCGTGTCAAGTTGTGTAATTCGGATCAAGCAAGTCTGTAGAGATTGTGTAAGGATTTCTAATAAAAGAGATACATATTCTTGGAGTTACTTTGTGCCTTTTGTTATTGCTGAATCTCGATTTAACAATTGGTATCAGAGCGGGATACCTAAACGAAGGAGGGTTCTTCGCACCAAGGTCAGATCCTGAGAAGAGATTATGGCGATTTTGGCACATAACATGTTGCTGCTGAGTGATATGAATTATGGGTATTGGAAAGTGAGAATGAGAGCAAACTTACGTGGAGCTGATGAAGATATCTGGACAGTGGTTCAAACTGGATGGGAAGAACCATGTGTGATGCTAGAAGATGGTTTGAAGACACTTAAACCAAAGACAAAGTGGACTGCAACTGAGAAAAAGCTTTCAAAGTTTAATGCGAAAGCATTGGATACTATCTTCAGTTCTGTAGATGCTAAGCAATTTGAGTTAATACAAGGATGTGAATCAGCTAAAGAGGCTTGGGATATACTACAAAACGCTTTTGAGGGTACTGTGAATGTTAGGAGGATAAGATTGGACTTGCTTGCATCACAATTTGAAAACATAAGGATGGCTGATGATGAGAAGATAGGAGACTTCAGTGCCAAGCTCAGCTCCATAGCTAATGAAGCACAAGTTTTAGGTAAAAAATATGAAGATGCAAAATTGGTGAAGAAACTTTTGCGATGTTTACCTACTAAGTTTGCAGCACATAAAGCGGCGATAACCTTGACGATGAACACTGATGAATTGAAGTTCGCTGAGGTAGTAGGAATTTTAAAGGCTGAGGAGATGGAACTAGAATCTAAGTTGTCAAAGCCTGTTCAAAACTCAAGAGTTACTGTTGAAGAAGACATCCAAAGAGCTCCAAAACTTGAAGAATCTATTCACCTAATGATTCAGAAACTTGAAGAAACCATGGATCTTTTGCATAAGATGTCCAACGAAACACTGCCTAGAGAAGAAAAAAGACATACAAATCATGAAGTGGTGTGTTTTAATTGTCATGGTATTGGACATGTCAAAACAGCTTGTCCATCATTCAAGAGAAAAGAAATCAAGTGTAATGGATGTAATGGTTATGGGCACATAAAGTCGGATTGTGTGAATACAAAGAAGAAGAAGAGAAGCTGCAGTGTTAGAAAGGCAGAAAGAGAAGCAGATGCTCTCAATTTTGTGGCTCTTCATGGAGTTGTGGGATCTGAAAAAGATATCACTAAAGTTGAATCTCGTACATGGGTGTCACACCCCAATTCTGATGCGTCACACAGTGATACAGAAAGTGATTTAAATGCTGATCTTTTTGCTGAGTATCAGGTTCTCTTTGGTCAATTTACTAAACTCAGTGAAGAAAATATACAGTTGATCAAAGATAAAGCAACCCTGAAAGCACAAGTGGACATTCTAGAGTCTGGAAACAACAATAAATCAGAAGTTGAGGTGTCAAAAGAAGAGAAGAAGTTTGATCTACATAGTCTGCAAAAGACAATCTCTGAGCAGGCCTACAATCTAAAGAGCGTGGAGACTAAATATGAGCAGACGAAACAACTACTGAATGAGGAACTCGAGAAAAGCCAGCTGCTACAAAGAGAACTTAGTGAAAACTACAAGAAAGTAAGAATGTTGAACACTGGATCAGCTACTTTGGATCATATCCTATCGGTTGGGCAGCCTCCAAAAACCAGTTGGGGTTTGGGTTATAAATGTACTACTTCACAAGATCAAGATCATGACAAGACTGATGGGATAAAGTTCATAAAAGCTGCAGTAAAATCAGATGATCAACCCAAAGGTACAGCTCAACAAACTAGCATATCAGTAGCTGGAAAATCATCAAAATCAGTGTCAAAAGTACAAGACATAAAAGTTGTTGCTAAGCGAAGGAATGGCTGTCACTTTTGTGGTAAGATCGGACATAATGTTGCCTACTGTTATGCTCGTAGAAATCAGATTGAGCGAGCCTGGAGGATGAAACTTTGTTATGTGGAACCTAGAAGGTGTGGACAGATATGGATAGCTAAGAAGGATATGTATCCTAAGTTTACGAAAGATGTGTCACACAAGCATACCAATGTGTCACACACTTGGATTGGAAATCAATATGCTGAAGGTGAAGAACCAGTTCGATGGACTCCTACTATAAGGCATTGAGAGTTTTGATGGTCCAACAAGTATCATGAAGTTTTTCACACAAGCAGGGGGAGATGATATTTGATTCAGGGGGAGTTCAAGATAAGCATATTGTGCTTAGAGGTTAGTGAGCTTGAGTTGTAAAACTCAGTGAAAAAGGGGGAGAATGTAAGCTCAAGAATTTGGAGCTTGGTAGGTTGCTGCAGTGGTGAAGCATTGATTCGTATTCGGGTGTTACACACGGAAAATGAGGTGTTACACACGCTTCGGAGAATAAAAAGGAGATATCAAAGATGTGATGATGTGGAATATTTCCATATGTTTGGTTGACGAAATATGCTTTAAATAAGCATTATTAGATCACAAATTGGAAGATTTGGTGATGCTAAAATATAGAAAGTAATATATTAAATAATAGGAAAGATTATTTGATATATACCTTGCCTTTTCTTAGAATTAGGTGAGGGCTTTTGAATTAGTAATTCTCACAGAAACACAAGGGGATTTTGGGGTTTCAGAGAGTGAGTGATTTGTAGACGTGATCAACAGGGGTTGATTCACGCAAGTTGGGTGTGTTAGAAATCGATCCGTGTCAAGTTGTGTAATTCGGATCAAGCAAGTCTGTAGAGATTGTGTAAAGGATTTCTAATAAAAGAGATACATATTCTTGGAGTTACTTTGTGCCTTTTGTTATTGCTGAATCTCGATTTAACAGATGTTACTTTGATTCTTAGCCGCATGTTCTTTGAGATATGCAAAATGTTCATTCATTTTAAAAATCGGCTGTCATCAGCAATGAAAGCAAACCAAGTAGTAAATTGAATTTACTGATGTTGTGAAATTTGATTTTAACTGAATTATAAATCCTTGTATCTGTTGTAATCAAAGTCTATTATTTGTATATCTTTGGATGTTTATATCGTTAAGAACAGGTTGATTAATTAATTTTAGTTTTCTTACAATTTGATTAATTTTTGCTTCTTTTTTTGCAGTGATTGATTAATTTTAGTTTTGAAATGTAAATAACAATGTTGGTTTCGGTGGCTTTGGAACGGAAGGAGCAAACAGCAAATGCAAAACTGTTTTAGATTGGAAGCAGATATGCGACGTGAACAAGCAAATAAAACACAACACTATAGATCAGTGGAAGAGTTTCCAATTCCTGAAGTAATGTTTAGTTTATGATTATATTTTGTCCATTTACTTTGTGATTTCTTTTTATATATGAAATCTAACAAAAATCTTTTGTTATTGTGCCAAATGTTTATTTTTACAAGACTATGGAGATGGTAGTATTACCAACCTCAGTTGGACTCCTACACGTAAGCGGCTGCTAGAGATAATTATAGCACAAACAGAATGTATCAGTGACTTGATTGGTAGAGATTGTGACTATAATTACTTTTGATTTACAATATAGGTTGTAAAATTCTCTGCTGCAAAATTATGTTATTCTAGATTTATATCAATAAATTTCATAGAACTAAATATAAAACTCTAAAAAAATGATTTCGAAAGCCAGTATATTTCCTAATTTAACTATTAGGCTATATTTCTAATTATTTTTAAATCACGGTTAGTAAATTAAAGTGGCAGTGGAATGTGGAAAACACTTTTATGTACTTAGAGCATCTTTAACAATGACAACAAATTTGATGTTGAAAGTACACCAAATTTAGTGTTTTGATATCATAATTTTTTTGTCATGTCCAACAGTGACACCAAAATTTATACCAAAAATAATATCATATATTATTTGATGTTTTTAGTTTTAAATGTTTATATTTTTATTATTTTTAATTGATAAATAATTATTTTATCACATT
Organism: Moricandia arvensis; assembly: GCA_905132765.1. Taxonomy (NCBI): domain Eukaryota; kingdom Viridiplantae; phylum Streptophyta; class Magnoliopsida; order Brassicales; family Brassicaceae; genus Moricandia; species Moricandia arvensis. The sequence goes on from CAJHQP010000964.1 coordinate 73,840, forward strand.
TAGATTATTGTTTATATTTTTATTATTTGTAAGTAATAAATGATAATAATGATGAAGTGATATATTTTGAAAATAAAATAAAAAATGAAATTTAATTTTTTAATTATGTGAGAAAATAAATTAAATATAAAAATAATACAATATATTTATGTTTAATTACAAATTTGATAGTAATTGAATTATATTATTAAATAAAATATTTATTTTAAAAAATTGGTGTAATACACCAAATTTAGTGTATCACTAATCGCGTTACATCAAATTTGGTGAATGGTGTCAATTTGATGTTTTGTTGACGATGGCTTTAGACGAAAAGGTATATCGAGACTATTAGATTATTAAAACCATATTGGTTAACCACCGGTTTAGCTTCCATTCACTAAACCGTATTTATAAGAATACATATTGTACATTGTAAATGAACAAGTTGAGAAAATACATTTTTGACTCTTCTCTTCTGTAACAAACTCTTGCTCGATAGATTCATAGCTCAAGTTCTAATATGGTATCAGAGCACTGAAATCTTCTTTTCACGCTTCATTTTCTCGAGAAAATCGGTTCTTTCATAGCGAATCAGCTCGTCTCCTTATCTCGATGAGTCTCTCGTTACGAAACTTGACCGATCTCTTTGTTGAGTTGTGTTTCCTTGAGTTTTTCGCGATTTATCGATTTATCTCAGTCGTAATCGCAATTCTGATCTTCTTTTCCTTCTTTCATTGACCTTCGATTTGCATCTTCTTTCTCTTGCAATCGATTTCTTGCTCGTTCGTTGATTCTTGCGATCTGCAATGGAGAATCCTCCATCGTCGACGAATAATCGGGAATCTCCAGCGACTGAGGAGACTCGTCCACCATTGGCGTCTCTTCTTGATCCAAACTCCAATACATAGCGTCGATCATGCTGGTATATCTCTTGTTTCCGAAAAGCTTGCTGGATTAGGGAACTTTAATACATGGCGTAGATCGATGCTTATGGCACTAGGAGCTAGGAATAAAGCAGTGTTTGTTGATGGCACATATCCGGAACTCTCTGAGAATCACCCTGATTTTGCGTCTTGGTCGCGTTGCAATAATATTGTTTGCACATGGATTGTGAATGCGGTTGAAAAATCCATTGCCAAGATTATTATGTATCTTGATACAGCACGACAGATGTGGCTCGACATACATGATCAATTTAAGCAAAGTGATGGACCACGAACAGCTGAAATCAAGCAACAGATCTTTGTTGAAGTCCAAGGCTCTCACAATGTGAGTGAATACTATACTTGCTTAAAGCAACTCTCGGAGGAACTGAAGAACCATGAGAGTCCTTATACTTGCTGTTGTGGCTGTCTTGATTGTGCGAGTCTCAAGAGGATAGCTCAGAGAGAGGAACAAGATCGTATCTTGAAGTTTCTTACTGGTCTAAATGACACTTTCACTGCGACTCGTGGTCAAGTACTAATGATGGATCCTAAGCCAAACATCTCCAAGGTTTTCAATCTTGTATCTCAGGAAGAGAGGCAGAGATACATGAAGAATACAAGTTTGGTTGCCTTTCAGGTTTCTCAAACTGCACCAACTGAAGAGATTGTAGCAGCTTATAACACGGCGTATAACAAGCAAAAACAAAGACCAATCTGTTGTCACTGTGGCATTCCTGGTCATACGGTGAACTGTTACTACAAACTTCACGGATATCCTCAGGGATACAAGTCTCAGTATGGTAATTCCAAGTCAACTCCTGCTGGGAAGAGTCAGCAAATTGTGCCTCGTCGAGAAAACGTTGCGAGTATGCTTGTCAAGGATGTTGGTGATATAAGTCTCTTGGATCAACAAGGTGTTCACTTGGGGACAGTTTTAACAGCGCAAGTCAACAAACTTCTAAGTGTCTTGGGTGCTCCTCCGAGTCATCTCACTGACAACATTTATCAGACTTCCGTCAGTACTATACGTCTTTCGGATGGAATAGTCTCTACACCCAACCCACAACCCCAACTCACACCTCACTACCATTGGATCATCATTCTTCAGGTACCAATCATTACATTAACTCTCATTTTGTTTCTGCTGGAATAAATAATGGCCTTACTTTTGCAACGCATGCGTGGATCATTGATACTGGTGCTAGTTGTCACGTTAGTTCTGACATAGGAATGCTTCTCACAACTAGGAATATTGCTGACACTTATGTGACCCTTCCTGACGGTACTCATATACCTGTTACCACCTCTGGTTCAATTCGGCTTTCAAAAGATCTTATTCTTTCTGATGTTTTGTACATCCCTCATTTCCAATTCAATCTTTTGAGTATTAGTGCTCTTGCTCACAATAGCACTATTGCTGTTCTGTTTTCTTCGGATTCCTGTTACATATTTCCTAAAATTCCTCTTCCACTCCAGGGGCATACTCTGGATTGCATGATTGGGAAGGGTAACCTTCAGAGCAATCTCTATGTCCTGGAATCTTCCTCCTCTCTCTCTTCTTCTGCTCCCACCTCTGTTCAAGCGCCATTCTTTTCAACTGATCTTCCTCTTCTTCAAGTTTCTACTGATGTGTAGCATCAACGATTGGGACATCCCTCACCAAACAAGATTCAAGTTCTTTCTAAACTCCTTCACATCTCTTCCTCCAAGATTGATCATAGTCGGTTATGTCAAATCTGTCCTTTGGCTAAACAAAAGCGACTTCCTTTTACATCTTCTCAACGTCTTTCTAAGTTTCCTTTTGACCTTGTTCATCTTGATGTTTGGGGTCCTTTCCAGACACCAACTCATGATGGCTATCGGTACTTTCTGACATTAGTGCATGATTGTACTCGTGTTACTTGGTTATATCTTTTAAAGGATAAAGCTTCATTTCCTTTGTTTTCCCTGAGTTTATTCAATTTGTTACCACGCAATACAACTCTAACATCAAATCTATCCGTTCTGACAATGCTCCTGAGCTTGCGTTTACTGATATTTTAAAAACTAAGGGCATAATTCACTATTTTTCATGTCCATACACGCCTCAACAAAATTCTGTAGTCGAGCGCAAACATCAACATATCTTAAACGTAGCTCGTGCTTTGATGTTTCAGTCTAAGGTTCCTTTGGTTTATTGGGGAGAGTGTGTTCAAACTGCCATATACCTTATCAATCGTACTCCTTCACCCCTTTTAGATGATAAATCTCCTTTTCAACTTCTAACCCATAAGGTTCCTTCGTATGATCACCTTAGAGTTTTTGGCTGCCTTTGCTATGCTTCCACTCTTATTAAAGATAGGAAAAAATTCACTCCACGTGCGGATCCTTGTGTTTTTCTCGGTTATCCACATGGTTACAAAGGTTACAAAGTTCTCAATCTCATTTCTGACACTATCTCCATAACCCGAAATGTTGTTTTCCATGAATCCAAGTTTCCATTTCATAACATTCATTCTTCTTCTTCTCATGATATGTTCTTTGATCAAGATGTCTTACCTTTACCTGTTCCAGACTCCCCTTTTCCAGCGTTCTTTGACTTAGGTTCTGATGTTCCTTCCTCTATGTTTCCTGATCCACTCTCAACAAATTCAATTAACATTCATTCCGAGCCCCAACATTCTCAAATTTCTTCAACACAAACAGGAACAACGAACATTGAAACTAGATCTAGGCGTCAGGTTAAAGCACCAACTTATCTTGATCAATACCATTGCTATTTGCTTCATCACTTGCCTGATATTCCAGTTCACCCAACCCACACCACCTCTTACCCTATCTCTGCTTTCTTGTCTTATGACAAATTTGATGATAAACACAGAAACTTTCTTCTTTCTATTACTACCACCAAACCACCCAAAAGTTTCCAAGAGGCTGTTCTATCTGATGAGTTTAAGAATGCTATGAAGTCTGAAATGTGTTCTCTAGAAGACACGGGGACTTGGACTATTTGTGAACTGCCTCCTGGTAAGCACCATGTTGGATGCAAGTGGGTTTATACGTACAAATACAATCTGGATGGCACAGTTGAAAGGCCCAAATCTCGCCTTGTGGCTAAAGGGTACACTCAGCTAGAGGGCTTGGACTATCTGGATACGTTTTCCTCGGTTGCAAAATTGGGAACATTTCGTCTTCTTCTTGTTGTTGCAGCAGCTAAGGGATGGTCCATTCAACAACTAGACATTAGTAATGCCTTTCTCAATAGTGATCTAGATGAATAGATCTATATGCGGCTTCCTCAGGGTTATGAAGAACGCAGTGGAAAGAAATGTTCTCCGAATTCTGTTTGCAAACTCAACAAGTCTCTATATGGTCTCAAGCAAGCATCTCGACAGTGGAACCACAAGTTATCTAGTGTAATCTTAGGTGATGGCTTTACTCAGACACACTCCGATCACTCTTTGTTCATCAAACAAACAACTGACGTCTTTTTGGCCGTGTTGGTATATGTGGATGACATCTTGATTGTCTCTAATAGCATCTCAGCTTCTGATGCTTTCAAGAGTGTTCTCATGATGGCTTTCAAGTTGCGAGACCTTGGTCCAGCTAAATATTTTTTGGGTTTCGAAATAGCTTGCAATTCCACAGGAATATTTCTCAACCAACGAAAGTATTGTTTGCAACTATTAGAAGAAGCTGGTATGTTGGGATGCAAACATGTGTTTGTGCCTATGGAGCCTAATCTGAAGCTCTCTACTTCCACAGGAGATGTGTTGCCTGATGCTTCCATTTACCGAAGATTGGTAGGAAGGCTATTGTATTTGACTCACACAAGACCTGACATCACCTATATTGTCCACAAGCTTAGTCAATTCATGTCAACCCCTACGACATTACATCTTCAGGCAGCATACCGTGTTCTTCGTTATTTGAAGAATGCCCCAAACCAAGGACTCTTATATTCTGCGTCTTCTACACTCAAGCTTACTGCTTATTCTGATGCAGATTGGGCATCTTGCCCTGACTCTCGACAGTCCATCACCGGGTATTGTGTATTCTTAGGTGATTCTTTGGTCTCTTGGCGTGCTAAGAAACAAGCAATAGTCTCTCGTAGTAGTTCCGAGGCAGAGTACAGGGCTATGGCAGATGCGACTTGCGAGCTCATATGGCTATCCGCTCTACTAACAGAGATGCATTGCTCTGCTTCGTCTCCTGCTACATTGTTTTGTGACAACCAGTCTGCATTATACATTGCATCTAATCCCGTCTATCACGAGCGTACCAAGCACGTCGAGATAGATTGCCATGTAGTCCGGGAACGAATACAAAATGGCTTCCTCAAGACCCTTCATGTCAAGTCAGATCTTCAACTTGCAGATATCTTTACCAAAGCTGTCCAACCCGCTTTGTTCAAGAGCTTGATAGGCAAGATGGGAATTCACAGCTTGTGTCTTCCATCTTGAGGGGAGGGTATTAGATTATTAAAACCATATTGGTTAACCACCGGTTTAGCTTCCATACACTAAACCGTATGTATAAGAATACATATTGTACATTGTAAATGAACAAGTTGAGAAAATACATTTTTGACTCTTCTCTTCTGTAACAAACTCTTGCTCGATAGATTCATAGCTCAAGTTCTAATAGAGACCAAAATCTTGAAGATCTTTTCAGACTTTTATTTCTTAATTTGAGATTTTATCTAAACCAAAAGTATCATCAAATACATATTTTCAATTATTCTCACTCAGACAACAAAGAAAAAAACACGTTGTTCTGTTGTTACTGCTATATATAGAAAGTTCTTGTAAAATTAACTTTTATGATTTCTATTATTATATTTACCTAAGAACATATTATAAATTTAGATTAGTTCAACTTTAATAATTTTTAGAAAAGAAGAAAAAAACACTAATCTTCAATCTATGCTAATAATGATAAAATGAAATCAATTCATCAATTGACTTTTTTCTTCCTTTGAATTTTTAACTTTGATTTTTCCTTTTGATCGAGAATGAATCAAAGTTCTTAACACAATCTCTCTTTTTTATGTTGTAATTATTTTATGTAATTTTTCATATGTCTTACTTTACATGGATGTCTCTTTATATATTGACCAAGAGACACAGCCAATATATATCATTTAGAGCATGTTTATCCAAGAGATTGGTGGAGTCCCTTAAAAAACAAGTGGGACCCACCTTTTTCCTTTTTTTGCTGTTTTTTGAAAAAAAAAATCAATCGCGGTCCGCCACGTGTCAGTGGGACCCGCGAAACAGTGCAAAAAAGTCCCTTAATTAGGGTATTTAAGGGACAGTCCCTTAACTTTTTGTGGGACCGGCGAATTTTAAACTATTATTTTGTTAGGGGACCCTTATAAACATGTTTTTAATAACTATCACACATGTGTCTTTACATATATTATATAGTATTCTTTATAAAAATATACACACTTTAATATTAGGTAAGAAATGAGGGTTATCAATACATCCAAATTCTAATTACTTTAATCGAAACCGATCCATACGGTATCATCTTTAATATTATAACTCAAAACTAATTTAAATATGAACTTAATTTTTATATTAAACTAATAGACAAATAAATCATATAACAATATAAAATATTCTTATAGTGCACCTTCACCATCTTCACTAGTTGCCTCATGCTAACATCTTTCCAAGTTCTCTTCATTGATCTCCACCTTCTTCTTCTTCTTTGCCTCGTCGTTGTTCTCTCCATCATTACTATTGTTAACAACATTCATGATCATCATCTCCATGTTGTTCTCCTTGTTCGTGGTACCGACATTGTCCACCTACATAGCGGAGTTTTTTTTGTGCTGATTTGTTTGGTCTTAGAAATTGAGTTGAGATTGATTCTGCTACAAATGGAGATAATGGAGCTTTGTTTACTATAGCCTCTTCAAGCATAAGAGGAGGAGAAGTTGGAGAAACTTCTAATTCAAAAAGAATCATCTCTTCGTAGTCAACAATATCAGATCCATGTAGTGCTTGGTTTGAATCAGCTTTAAAGATAGTGACATCCGAGTCAACATCAGAATGATCTCCTTCCGGCTCAGTTTCCGAAGAATCACTATCTGTTTGGTCCACCATTGTGTCTTCATCAAAAGTGTTGATTTTCTCAGCCTCAGGATCATTTTCCTGAGTTGCTTGTTTTGTATCTTGGTTTGAATCAGCTTCAGAGATAGTACCTTTTGAGTCAAAACTAGAATCATCTTCATCCAGTTCAGTTTCTGAATCACCATCGGTTCGGTCCACCACTGCTTCTTGTTGGGAAAATTACCCAATATTCTTCGTGAGATGAAGATGGGATTTATACAACTAAGAGTTTAAGAAGAAGACTCTTAATATTTAGGAAAGGGATTTATTACAAAGATGAAATTTTAGGAAACTCTCTCTTACAAGTGTTTTCTCTCTTGTTTTTCTTTCTTTGCTTTTCTTGATTGATTACAAATGAACTAAACACCCCTATTTATACTAATGGAAAGGTAACTATTAAAAATTCTACACACTTCTTTCTCTACACACTTCCTTTTCTACACACTTCTTTTTCTACACACTTCTTCATCTTTCTCCACTTTCCACATACTTCTTTTTCTACACACTTCTTCATCTTTCTCCACTTTTCTCTAGATTTTTCTTCTTCTTGGGCTAAGGTTAATTGGGCTTAAGGAGGAAAACCCAACAAATCTCCCCCTTTCCGACTTAGCCCGAAACCGTTGTCATGCCGGTGCCTTTGCAGCAATCTTCAAACTTCTTGATCGGTAGTACTTTGGTCATAAAGTCTGACCAGTTTTCATCTGTGTGTACTTTGTTGAGATGTATGAACTTCCCTTCAAGAACTTCTCGTATCCAATGATGCCGAATATCAATGTGCTTTGAGCGAGAATGAAATGTTGGATTCTTTGCTAAGTGAATAGCACTTTGGTTGTCACACATCAAGTTGTACTTGTCTTGCTTTACTCCCAACTCAGGTAAGAGGTTCTTCATCCATAACATCTCCTTGCATGCTTCCGTTGCTGCGATATACTCTGCTTCCGTGGTGGATAAGGCAACACACTTTTGTAGCTTCGATTGCCATGAAACAGCTCCCCCTGCAAAGGTAACCACAAATCCTGAAGTTGATTTTCTCGAGTCTTTATCACCAGCCCAATCTGCATCGGTGTAACCGTTCAGCTCAAGTTTTCCATTGCCAAAGCATAGACACCTCTTCGTTGTGCCTCGTAGATAGCGTAGGATCCACTTAACTGCTTTCCAATGCTCCTTTCCTGGATTTGCTAGAAAGCGACTCACAACTCCTACAGCATATGCAATGTCGGGTCTGGTGCACACCATGGCATACATGAGACTGCCCACTGCTGATGCATATGGGGTAGTCTTCATTTCTTCTTTCTCCTTCTCACTTGTTGGACTTTGTTCTGAATTTAGCTTGAAATGTCCAGCAAGTGGAGTATTTACCGGCTTTGCTTTGTGCATGTTGAATCTCTCCAACACCCTTTCAACATATCGTTCTTGGGACAACCATAAAAGTTTCTTTGGCCTGTCCCGAGTTATCTTCATTCCAAGAATCTGTTTAGCTTGCCCCAAATCTTTCATAGCAAAAAACTTTCCTAAGTCATTCTTCAATGCGGCTATCTTGTTGCGGTCTTGGCCCACAATCAGCATATCATCAACATAAAGTAATAATATGAGAAAGTCACCGCTTTCGTACCTCTTTATGAAAGTGCAATGATCATTCTTGGTTTTCTTGAAGTTATGATCCACCATGAAAGAGTCAAACTTCTTGTACCATTGTCTTGGGGCTTGCTTGAGACCATAAAGACTCTTCTTTAATCGGCATACCAAGTCTTCTTTTCCTGGGACCTTGAATCCTTCTGGTTGCTCCATATAGATTTCCTCCTCGAGGTCACCATGTAGAAAGGCCATCTTAACATCGAGTTGTTCAATCTCTAAGTCTAGGACCGCTGCTAGACCAAGAACCACTCGGATAGAGGACATTTTCACCACTGGAGAGAATATTTCTTCAAAATCTATGCCTTTCTTCTGGTTGAATCCTTTCACAACCAATCGGGCTTTGTATCTTGGATTTGAGCTTCTCTCCTCATACTTCAACTTGTACACCCACTTGTTTTTCAAGGCTCTCTTTCCTTTTGGTAGCTTCATTAACTCATAGGTGCGGTTGTCTTGCAAGGATTGCATCTCATCTTGCATAGCTTCTACCCATTTGTCTTTGTGAATGTCTCCTATGGCCTCCTCATAGCTTTGTGGCTCCCCCTCATCTGTAAGATTCACATACTCATCTCGATAGTATCTTACAGATGGTCTTGTCTCTCTTTCGGATCTTCTTGGCTCATGTTCTTCCTCTGGCTCCATTTGCTCTTCTTCTTCTTCACTTTCATCACCATTTGGATCCATGATGGGACCCCCTTCGTCATCTCCTCCAATCACTTGTTCATGATCTTGGGGCTTATGAGAATCTTCACTCCTTACAACCCTTAGCTTTGGTTTCTTTGATTTATTGATGTCTTCGATTGTTTGATCTTCGAAGAAAACAACATCTCTACTTCGAATAACTTTCCTGTTAATTGGATCCCAAAGCCGATAGCCAAAATCATCCTTTGGTGAACCAAGGTAGATGCACTCTTTAGTTTTAGAGTCTAACTTGGCTCGTTCATCATTAGGAATGTGGACGAATGCTCTACACCCGAACACCTTTAAATGGTTGTAGGAGACCTTCTTACCCGACCAAACTTCCTCCGGAATATCGCCTTCCAAAGGAACTGATGGTGTAAGATTTATAATATCCACTGCAGTCTTTAAAGCTTCTCCCCAAAATGGCTTGGGTAGTTTAGCGTGAGAGAGCATGCACCGAACTCTTTCTGTAATCGTCCGATTCATTCTTTCAGCAAGCCCATTCAATTGTGGCGTCTTTGGTGGTGTCTTCTCCATTCTGATTCCATGAGCTTTGCAAAATGCTTCAAAAGGACCCCGGTACTCTCCACCATTGTCTGATCGAACACACTTGAGTTTTTGACCCGTACTTCTTTCTGCTTGGGCTACAAACTCCTTGAAAGCATCTAGAACTTGATCTTTTGTCTTCAAAAGGTATACCCATACCTTCCTTGAATGGTCATCAATAAAGGTGACGAAATATGATGCACCTCCATTTGATTTCTCAGACATGGAGCATACATCAGTATGCACTAGATCAAGAATATGCTTCCTTCTCGTGGGTGTAGAAGATCTTCGGAAAGCGACTCTATGTTGTTTTCCGGCTAAGCAATGATGACATGGTGTGAGATACGTACCTCTCATATCAGGAATAAGTTTCTTGCGAGAAAGTATATTAAGACCTTTCTCACTCATATGCCCAAGTCTCCGGTGCCATGTATCCATGTCGTCGCTTGCAACATTAACTTCCTCCTTGCAAAGCTTGGCTTGTGTTACGTATAATGAACCTTGTTTTCTTCCTCGAGCCATGATCAAACTCTCTTTGGTTAGCTTCCACTTGCCACTGCCAAAGTGGCTATCAAAACCGGCATCATCAAGCTTCCCTGTTGATATGAGATTGAGTCTCATATCGGGAATATGTCTCACATCCTTAAGAACTATCTTACACCCAGTGTTTGATGTAAGAATAACATCCCCCTTTCCAACGATCTTGCTTCTTCCTTGGTTTCCCATTTGAACATCACCAAAGTCACCACTTTGGTAGGTTGTGAAGAAGCTTCCATGAGGGGTGACGTGAAAAGAAGCACCAGAATCAACGATCCATGAGCTATCATCAGAGCTAAGATTACATTCTCCAACGAGATATAGGTCTTTGCTCTGGTCTTCAACAATGGTGGTAGTCTTGTCTTCATGCTTCTTCGGAGGATTGAACCGGTCTGGTTTAATATTACCTGCTTGTTGATCTTTCTTGAAAAACCGACACTCCGACTTCATGTGGTTCGGCTTGCCACAATAGTAGCAGGTTACTCTTGTTCGTGACTTGGATCTTCTTCGAGATTGGTCTCGTCCTCTGCTTCTGTTGTGAACACGAGTCTCCTCTCTACCTCTTCTATCAACAATGTTGGCTTCTGAATAAGAACTCGAGTCTCGTTCCTTCCTCCGGACTTCTTCATTTAGAAGGCTATCACTGACGGTGTCCATGGTAAGCTTTCCCTCCGATGCTGAATTGCTTAGAGTGACAACTAGTGTGTCCCAACTCTCCGGTAGTGAACTAAGGAGTAAAAGGGCTTGCATTTCATCTTCAACCTTCATATCAACTTTGTTAAGCTGATTTACGAGTCCCTTGAAATTATTCAAGTGCTCCATCATGTTTTGGCCATCCTTGTACTCCAACTTTACCAACCGTCGGACAAGAAGAGCTTTGTTTCGAGGCGTTTTCTTTTGAATCATAGACTCAAGCTTTGTCCATAATTCATAAGCATTTGTATAGGTAGATACATGTTCAAAGAGAGATCGGTCAATGTACTTACGGATTACAGCAACCGCCTTTCGGTTTAGTACTTCCCATGTTTTGTCATCCTTTCCTTCCGGCTTCTCCTCCATGATGATGGGTTCGTGTAAATCCTTACAATAAAGGTGGTCTTCCATCATCGGTTTCCAATAAGAGTAGTTGTCTGTCGTGAGTTTGAACATGTCACCTTCAACGGTAACGGTAGCCTCCATCTTGAATCACACGAGATCTTGAGGATATGTTTGAACCTTGCTCTGATACCACTTGTTGGGAAAATTACCCAATATTCTTCGTGAGATGAAGATGGGATTTAGACAACTAAGAGTTTAAGAAGAAGACTCTTAATATTTAGGAAAGGGATTTATTACAAAGATGAAATTTTAGGAAACTCTCTCTTACAAGTGTTTTCTCTCTTGTTTTTCTTTCTTTGCTTTTCTTGATTGATTACAAATGAACTAAACACCCCTATTTATACTAATGGAAAGGTAACTATTAAAAAATTCTACACACTTCTTTCTCTACACACTTCCTTTTCTACACACTTCTTTTTCTACACACTTCTTCATCTTTCTCCACTTTCCACATACTTCTTTTTCTACACACTTCTTCATCTTTCTCCACTTTTCTCTAGATTTTTCTTCTTCTTGGGCTAAGGTTAATTGGGCTTAAGGAGGAAAACCCAACACTTCGTCATCGGAAGTGTTGATTTTCTCAGTTTCAGAGTCATTTTCATGGAGTGCCTCTTCTGTTTCTTGATGTTCGACTTGCACTAAACTCTCGAAAGCTTCAGTGTTCTTGGACTCTACCAAAGAAACACATTTTGTAAATTGAAAAAAACTCAAAATAATGTTGACGAAAGCTTCAGGGCTCTTCAAGTGCGCCTAGAAGAAAACAAGTTTGGCTCAGAATCGGTATCGTTGACCAAAGGAAAACATCTTGAGTTTGAGAGGATAGAACCGGAAGAAGTAGTGAAAGACATGCTTTTATGGTGAAGAGTGACTGTTATCCGATGTGGCACTCAAACAGCTACTATGTTTTATAACGATCAATGTTTGCAGTTGCTGAAACCGTTAAGGTTTTTATCCGATGTGGCACTCAACAGCTCGATCCTTATCTTTGTCATTGTGTCCCAAGACTTGCCGCCATGTATGACCATTTCTTCAATGCAGAATACGAGGAAAATGGTAGTATTTGACTATTTGTTTTCTCTAAGTAATCTTACAAGAAATTATTTTATATGTTTCATCAAAACATATAGCTAAATTATGTTAGTGTATGTTACCACGTACTGTATATTCAAACCCAACATATATAATTGAAAGAAGCAGAAATGTTCTAAAATCACATGAGCCGAAGATTCGAAATAAGCATAGAAATAGGAAACTATTCTTATCTCAATATATAATCAAGTTCTTGGATATGATTCAGTGAAGAAATATGATAAGGCTGTGATTTTTTTCAATAAAGGGATTATTGGAAAAAAAATCAATAGACTCAATACTCAGAAAATCATGTAACTATGTCACAATGATCATTTTTTCGACAGGCCAGTCCTAAGTCATTTATTTTGTATTATAGCGGGGACTCACTGATTGATAACCAATTTGAGTGGTGATGATCAAGTAAATAAACTCAATACTCAGAAAAAATCATGTACCTATGCCCTAATAAACTTAATGAAGAATGCTTCTACTAGTTTCTTCCTAAATTTACTTAAGGAAGCAAAAAGGTGCTTATGTGGTAGAGATTTTAAACTTTGCCTTAAAAGGGATTCAATACATCCATCACATAGATAGGTTCATTAGTCTACAAAACAAAAGGGCACGCAAGAAGAAAAAAAAGTGAAATGCTAAGATGCGGATGCAACTGCAACTTGAGTATTTTCTTTATCCTTTGCCTCCTTAAGCTGCTTCCACTTCTCAACTGTGTCGATAAGTTCCCCAGTTTTGATCAGATACCTTACCTTCTGTCCATCTTCAAGGACCTTGTGACCCACCCTGCTTACCACCTCCTTTTCTTTCGAATACAGCATCACATTTGAGCTGTGGATTGGTGCTTCGATCTGTAACACATAAACAACATTTTTAACGAAAGTTAAGAGAGCTACAAAATTGTGCTTTCTGTTCTGCAAATTAACGAAAGAGAAAGAGGCATGACTGACCTTGACAATCTGGCCAGGCTCACCCTCTTCACGGCTCTTCATGTGTTTGGTCTTGAGGTTAACATCTTTGATGACAATGGTGCTGTTGTGGGTAAAGATCTTAGTGACTTCTCCAATCTTACCCTTGTCTCGTCCAGATATCACTTTGACAGTATCTCCAAACTTGACATGCATCTTGTGCAGAATCGGAAGACTGTTTGGTTTGCATTTCTTCCTTTCCCAACGCTTAAGCTGAAAAGTAAAAAAAACATAACAACACTCACAACAAAACGAACAAGCAATCCTGGTGATACATGTAAGAATCAAGGAATGAGAGATTCAGCAATTTCGTTTCACAAAGGTTGACACTTGAGACATGGGTTCTTGTGGTTACTACTAACCTTTGCAAAGACAAGACATGGGTTCTCAGGAAGATTGACCTGCAATGATTACAACAGATAAACAGAGTAGTTAAGGAGCCATACAATATGCAGACACTTTGAACTCGAGACGAAAGCATTCTTATGACTCAATATGTCGGAGCAAAACCATTAAATCAACCAATTGTGCAAACTAAAAAAAACTATGTCAGAATAGCATAAAACGGTGTCGTTACAGAGTCAAAAGCGGCTAATGGTGAGAGATTAAAGACTAGAATTCGAGAATCGGAGTTACCGGAGAAGCGACGGAGAGGGAAATCGGAGAAAGGAGACGCTGGCCGAGGAAGGAGGAGTTGGAGGATATTGAAAGAGAAGTAAAGGAGCTCTGGAGAGAAGACATGGTCGCCATTTTTTCAACTTTGCTCTGCAACTTCCGCTGCCAAGTTTCTTCTTCTTCTTCTTCTTCGTCCTATCCGTTCCACTGATAAAACGTGGATAACGCTTTGGAACGACGCCGTTTTGTGAATCTCGACCGTGATTAACCTCACTTATGGGTTTTTATTCTGGGCTTGGGCTGGCTTGGGTTAAATATGATCAAACGCCCCCAAGCGTATTTATGTTTTTGGGTTTATTTTTCTAATTAACACTAAACTTTTCATTATTTTATTATAATCTTTAAAAACAATTTTTGTCTGCAAAAAATATATTTTTTTAACAAGCAAAAAATATATTATAATCTTAAAAATAGTATTCTCTTCGTTTCATTAAGATAAAAAAATTACGAAAATTTTGTAAAATTTTTTAAAAAAGTTAATTAATTTTATTGAATTCATATTAGTTAAATTTTATTAAAAATTTAAAATTACAAAAAATAATATATTTTTTATAATAATTTAATGTGTTTTTTAATATGTGTGAAACACACAAAAAAAATATTTCTATAAACCAAAGAGAATGTATTTTATAAGAATTTACGCTTGACAATTTCACATGCATCTCCACTGAATCTACTTATAAAACTTCGTGCAGTTTATATCCCTTTAAAAGATTCATGCACTTTATATCACATCGAAAATCTTTTGTGATTTTACATTCATTAATCAGCATAAATGATAAATCATAAAATGGTTATAAGTGGCATTCTTTAATATTCAAATCTCAAACTTTTTAACAAATGAACATTAGTAAATATTTAGTCAAACCACTTAACCAAAGATCTAAATTAATTAGTTCTTCCAGAAAGTAGAGAAAAAAAAAGACTTTGCATTCACAACAGTAGTAATATAGAAACCCCTAAGAGCATGTTCATCCATTAGAGCCCTTATTGGGTTCTTTGGATTAAATTAGTGCAAAATAAGATGATTTGACAAATTAAGAACCTTGGTTATTGTAATTAATTTTTCCTACTCCAATGGGAGAACCTCAAAGGGGTTCTCAATATTTTTTGTAGAATGATCTTGTTTGGACTTGGCCGCATTTTGAAGATCCTCATATTGAATAAAAAGATTTTCGAATTGTTGATCAAAAAGCTTTATGAGTGTGAAACATACCAATGTCATCTCTTGACTTCTTATGTCACATGTCTCACGAGATACATTAAAAAAATCGTTCTCCAAGTGAGACAGAATATTCATATAGACAGCATAATAGATATGAAGACAAAGGAACCATAAGATCAACAAAGAAGGCAAATACCTCAATGTCGGGCAATGCAACTCCTAATCTGGAAGAGAGATATGCTTTGGTCAGATGAAGCTTTGGAGCCAACTCTCTAGCTGCTAGACCACCGTCAGTTCCAAAGTCATTGAACCTAATACCAAAACGAATAGATCGGCTTTAATAATATGATAGAAAAGACTAATAGTTTGAGTCCAACTCTTTTCCTTAGAATTACTTAATTGTGTGTCCTCTCTAAAGCGGTAAGGGATGCATAAGGCAGACATACCAATAATGAGCAAATCAGACATTGAGAGACAAGATCAAAAAGTACCAAACTTTACTACAATCTCACGCGTATGAGTTGATTTGCAACAACGGCTAACGTATGAGTTGATACACAATGACCATAAAAGAAGAAGAAACTTTAAGTAAACTTCAAAGCCAGAAACCAATTAGTTGGAAAAGAGTAACGAACCTTCACGGTGATGGAATGGACGGAACTGGAAGAGAACATCGACGAGTAAAGAGAAGCAGCAAACATCATCTCCGTTGGAGACTTCAACAGAATCGACGGAGGCGAGAGAGACCAACCGACGAAGGGATTTTGAAAATTCTAAGAAGAGAGCAACAGAAGAACGACGAAGCAACGGATCAAACTTCATCTCCGTTTGAGATATCGAGAGAATCACCATCGATTCGTCACTGAGAGAGAACCGGCGATTGAACTTCAAGAATATCGAAGAGAGAGAGAGACCGACGAAAGAAGAGACAATCTTTTTCTCCTTCGTGTGAAAGCAACGAACCAATACGTAGGCGCCACGTATGGGGTTTTTATTAACTCTAAAACTTCTATATGAAGCACCGGTTCTCTATTATTATTGCATTTTGGAATTATTTTTTTGCTCTTTTTCCTTAAGAGCCTCCCCCTAAACCTCCCAATGGAGGTGGTCTAATACACCATATTTAGTAAACATCAACATCAGTGTATTCCTTGCTAACAAAATCTAAACCCTCCTAAAAATAAATAAAATTCAATTAAATATATGTTCTGCTTATAAACTTCATCACTTTTTGTTTCAACAATTACATCAATAGTCTTCAACTATACTCTCCATTGAATTATTTCTCCTATGATTTTCCGACCGAACAGATCTGTTCCCGGTCTGCTCACCACTTGACTCCACCGTAGGAAGACACGGAGAAGGCGAGGAAGACATCTTCTGACGTAATCTGGAATGCCTCACCTTGACAACACGTGCCAAAACCTGAACAACATCCCTCATGTTGGGACGTTTCCTTGGTGCACGAGAGATACATTTATATGCAAAAGCCGCAACTTCATTCACTTCTTGTATATCAAATCTTCCATCTAATCTTGAATCCACAATCTCTTCCCATCCAACCTTCTCCTCTGCATTCATCGCCGCCTGTTTTTTTCATCAAAACCAAAAGTTGTCTGTAAATGTAACTCTTCAAAGAAACAAATGTGAAATTAAGGATTAGGTTTGGTTTTGTTGGTTCTTTATTTTACCAGCTCAACATATTCCATTAGACCTTGTTGAGGATTTCTTGCAGCTATAAGCTCGAAAAGTAAAACCCCAAAACCATAAACATCACTTTTCTTGGTGAATGTTCTTGTGGAGATATACTCTGGATCGAGATAACCAAACGTTCCTCTGACATTAGCAGCATGTTTGTTTACCATTTCTTCTCTAGACAGGCCAAAGTCAGCAACCTGAAGTTTTAGAAAGAGATTCAAACTGAGAAAAACTTGAGATAACGAGAACTCAAGTCGGACAAAGAAGATTGTTACCCGAGCTCGCATGGATTGATCTAACAAAATGTTTGACGATTTGATATCTCTGTGGATTACAGGAGGAACAGCCTGTAAATGGAAGATTGAGTATAACATAGCTTTTCAAGTTGTGTTTCTTAAGAAATGCAATGAAATGGTCAACGGTTTCAGGCATAAATAATTAGCTTACCCCATCATGAAGATACTCCAGACCGCGTGCCACGTCTAAAGCAATGTGTACTCTCAAATCCCAACTCAGCGGTCCATGTTTTTCGCCTGTATCAGGAAAGCATTTTAGTGTATCCCAAACTTGTATGAAAGCTCACCAGGTTGACGAATTCCAAACCATATTAGATAATAGAGGTGAGTGATTATGCTGAAAGGATTTGGTATTGGATTGGAAAACATTTACTGAGAAGCTGATTAATATATTATGTAAAGTAGTAGCTTACTGTACAAGTGAGAAGCTAAGCTTCCTTTACTCATGTAGACATATATAAGCATGTGTTGGCCTTTCTCTGCGCAATAGCCGACCAAGTTTACCAAGTTACGGTGATGCAACCTTCCCAATAACATAACCTGAAAAAAAAAGACAAGTGAGCGAGTTTAACAATAAAATGAAGAAGACATGAACCATCGATGGCATATTGAAGGAAATAGCATGGCTTATAGATAACAACTTCAAGACTGAGAAATAGAAGCTTCGCATAACCTTTAAGTATGAACATACTGAAATATTCCTAATGTTACTTTTTACTGTTTCTTAATGTTTTGCAAACTAGTTCTTTAGATGTGAATGTCATACAGAATACATTTCAAGATATAAATATAGTACCTCTGTCTGAAACTCTTTCTCGCCCTGTTTAGAATCAGTGGCAAGAACTTTGACAGCAACAGTCTCACCGGTGGACATTTGAGCTTTGTAGACAGGTCCAAAAGCTCCTTGGCCTATCAAAGTCGTGAAATTACACGTTGCTTTCTGCAAATCCCTGAGTCAACCACCAAAGATCATACATTCAAAACCAATATATAAGACCAAGAATGCAAAATATATTACCATATCAGTCAACAATCAACCTAAGAATGTGAGACAAACCTGTAGGAATATTCCAAAATGCCAGAAGCAGAGACCACATTGCTCTTCTTACCAAACCCATCAAGCCAAAGATTCCTCCCGTTGGTGGAGGACTTCACAGGTGAGTCAGGACCAAGAGTGGAATCAGACATAACGTTGCAAGAATCAGCAGCATTCTCTCTGATGGGAAGAGCTGCGGTTCTTCTGGAGGCACTGTTGGCAATCTGAGAACGCTTTCTATGGTAGATAAAGCAGAACAATGCAGAAATAGCCAAGACCACACCAATCACTAAACCAAGTGAGATCCCAATGATCAAACCTAAGGACTCTCCTTTCATTTTTTTTTTAATTAATGTTTATCAAAGCCCACACTTATAATGACTCAATCTCTTGTACACAATTCTGCAAGAAAAAGAAAAAGAAAAAGAAATAATAATTGATGAGAACAAAATAGGTAAGGTTGACCATCGCCTGTTGAAGATTCAGAGAAATCAATTCGTATCTTCAATCGTATACACAAATTGAGTAAGAAATATATTTTTATACACAAAGAGGATATCTATTTAATGAGGTTTTGAAGATCAGACCTCAGATTTGACTGAACTTTTCTATTTTGCGAAATTAAAAGTTTCTTAGGAAAATGATTATACTTGTTGAGAATTTTCTCGGGAATTTTTTTTGGAGAAACCAGGAAAACGAAGAGGAGGGAGAGGAAGATAGATTTGAGAAAGAATCTCGAGAGACGCGCAACTTTTTAAAAAAAACGCCCGTTTGATAAAACCTTTTTCTATTCGTCTTCTTCCTTGGCAGCGAAACACCAGAGAAGACGTTCTCAACAACAACAAAAAAATATCTAAGAAGACCTACGACACAATAAAGTAAAAGGAGAAGCAGAGTTTACCTGAAAACTGATGGGGCATTATCCGCAGAAGAGACGGTTACATTGTCTATTCCATTTAAGAAGCTTGGAAGAGAGAAAGTTTTTTAGGAGAGAGTGAGATAGAGAGAGAGAGAGGTTTGCTTTGATTGCAGAGAAAAGAATCCTAGAGAGAGAAAGTGTGTGTGTGAGAGTGAGAAAATGACAGAGCGGTTCAACTTCAAGCAAACGTTGGATTACAAAACGCAACCTAAACTTAATAAATAAATAAACGATTTCATTTTAAAATAAATAAAATTAAATAAAAAAGCTTACACTTTAGCAACGTCTGCTTTAAACGAACGAAACGGAAAAGCCCTTTTTATTTTCCTTTTTGTTTTCCTTTTTTTTCTTTGGAAGTGACGTTACTCATATATATATGGAGAATAAAAATGAATTTTAGGATAATTCGTAGAACAACTAGGAAACGAGTGCATCACGGTTCTAATAATAACAAAAATATATAAATACATAATATATATAAAAAAAATTTGTTATTATTAACGGCGATACATTATAGTATGGTCTTTCACTAATCAAAACTTCTGAATAAATTTAAGTTTTTGAAATTTTCTTACCGTTTCTTTTACTTTAGCAACTCTCTTACCATATATATAATTTAAATCCTTGTTGTTTGTTCTGGATTACTTCTAATCTTTTGTATAATATAAACTGCATTATATCACTTGTACAGTAACAAAATTATTATGGTAAACAATCTAATAATTATAATAATATAAATAGTCATCAACTAATTTGGACTATTTACAATATTGTGAAATAAATGTAAGAAGGACGTTGTAATTTCAGATATGGCATCAAATATTTGAAATATTTTATGCAAAGAAAGAAAGTGGATATAAATTCTTAAGATATTGATAGGAAAATGAAAGTTGTGTTTATGTCGTTTGTGTTATGGGTCCCACGACTATGGATGGCTATGCGTATCATGATTGGATGAACTATCTTTTGGGATCGTACATTCCTTCGTTGTGGACTTTTGTTATCCACCATGAATATCCAAGGTTATGATTACCTACATCGCGGTCTATTTCACGCTTCTTGTACATCTCTATAAGACTATATCTTTTATTACGTTTTTGCAACTATATTAACCTCATAAAACGAGTAAACAATAAAATATTACCAAGTTGAAAACCACTTTTCAAAAATACTTTTAAGTAAAAATATCATAAAACTTGGGTTTATTAATTATTGTTTAAAATTTAATATTTAGAAGTTGGAAATGAATTTATAAACTTCTATAACTAATTTTTAAACTTTTATAAATAATTTAGAATGGTCAGTTTAAGTTTTTTTAATAAAAATAGTTATCATTTAAAAATAAATTAAAAATAATATTAAATTTTTGGTATTAGAATTCTCCCAAAAAAACACTAATCATAAAGTAGTAGAAATTTAACTGGTATGATTAATTGAATACAACCTCCATATAGCTGTCTAGATTTGTGCTTTTCTTATGCTAATTACCAAATGTTAAGTCTACTTTGCAGATTTATTAAACCATATATAACCATAAAATGAGGTAGATTTATTTTACCAAAAAAATGAGGTAGATTTCAAAACTCTCTATACAACATACTTTAGTCACCTCGATATGAACAAGACTATCCAAAATCATAATGATCTTGATGATTTAATCTCATTAACTCTGCTGAATATCATATACATGCAGTTAATAATTGTATAGATTGATGACAGAAATTTTAGTTATCCGAATTATCTTAAGAGTTTGCAGGTTAATAGGTGAGAAGATAATATTTGAAACTATGTCTATAACCAGTGGCAAGCAGTTACAAACATCCACCTAACTCGACTAATGTCACACATTCAATATTATTAGTTGGAGTTCATTTTCATCCAAAACAATGACCCCACGAAAAAACATAAATAGTTTGTTCAACTAAAAATGTTGCTAAATACAGAAGATAAAATGAATAATTCGAAATGAAAGACCACCCATGAATTTATTGCTGTTTTTTCAAAAACATTTTAATAATAGCCGTGAAATCAAATTGTATGTTACTAACCATTAACTTGTTTCAGTTCGTCTAGTTTACACGCTGCCATTAATTCGAAAAATAAGTAAAATGTTGTTTACTTTGTGTACACTAAAAAGAGAGATAAAATCCCGTAATTATTGCCGCACGTAATTCTAATACACTTAAAGAAAAATTCCACCACACACGAAACCTTCGCACTCAAAAGATTGACATAAAATGGCATTTCTTGAAAAAAAAAAAAAAAAAGGCATTTCTTCTTACACTTCAATGATGCAATTTCATAATTCAAGAGTAAAGATCTTTCTTTCTTATCTGCATATGTAGTAATAATTCTTGAGAAATACCCTAAAATAATCCTAAAAAGGTTTTTGTCACAAATATAACCCTCAAGAACAAAAATGACAAATCTAGTCTTTTTTTATTTTCAAAAAATTAATTAATTTTTTTTTTTCAATTTTAAACTTCACCCCAAAACCCCACCCCATAACTCTAAACCGTAAGTCTAGATTAGTTAACCCAAGGGGTATAAATGTATATTAGTCATTTTGTTAACCCTTGGGTTAACTAATCTAGACTTTGGGTTTAGAGTTATGGGGTGAGTTTTTGGGAGTGAGGTTTAAAATTGAAAAAAAGAAAAAAAAAATTAATTTTTTAAAAATAAAAAAGGCTAGATTTGTCATTTTTGTTTTTGAGGGTTATATTTGTGACAAAAACTTCAAAAAGGATTATTTAGGAGATTTGCCCATAATTCTTCCCCACAACATTGAAATAGCTGGAAATGTAATTTCCTGATAAGAAAACGGTAGGATTAATCCTTTTAAAACACCTTTAAAAAATGTGTTTTAGTCTTTTTAGCAAAAGTCAGCCATTATTAGATTGAGTTAATTTTACAATTCATTCGATGAAAACAATACGTTTCATCATTTAGCTAACCATTTACCCCAAAAAGTATTGTCTGAATTAGTTTCTTTAGTTTTCTTTTAGGGCAAATCTCTTAGATAACTCTTTTTCAAGTTTTTGTCACAAAAATAACCCTCAAGAACAAAAATGACAAATCTAGTTTTTTTTTATTTTCAAAAAATTAATTTTTATTTTATTTTTTTCAATTTTAAACCTCACCCCCAAAACCCCACCCCATAACTCTAATCTAGACTTAAGGTTTAGAGTTATGGGGTGGGATTTTAGGGGTGACGTTTAAAATTGAAAAAAATAAAATAAAAATTAATTTTTTGAAAATAAAAAAAGACTGTTGTGGAAAGTGTTGTATATTATTCTCATTCATATGGACTCATATATATACAAGTACATAAGTATAGTCTAGACTACATTATTATGCGGTCTTGGGCGGTTTTATTTCAAATCTTTTGAAGGAACCCTTTTGTTTCCTTTCTTACCCATTGTTTTTTTTATTTGGGAAACCATTCATACTTAAGTTCTTATAACTCAATGGGTCTTTATGGGTGAATGTAGATCATTAGGATCTCTTTAGCCCTTTAGGCACTATCTTGGCCGTAAGTCTTATTAGACCGACTATACACTCATTTATAAACTCTTATTGTCGAAATCTAGCTTATTCATTTAGACAACTATATGTTTCATAATTCATAAGTTTATTTTGATTATCACCATTGCCATCTTGGACCAAATGGGGTCTTAGATTCTTCCCTTTTGGACTCTCTTGATAGAGGTCACAATGATGTTTGGGAGTTATATATGTTTTATCCAAATGGTTTTATTTTCCACACCTATGGCTCAATGATTTGTTGGTCGGGTGTTGTGGTTTAGAAATACCACGGCTTACTTGCCCTCGACCATGGCCAAAATTTTGGGTCCACGATAGTTATTGTGGTTTATACGGCCACGGTCCGAGTTTGTTAACCTCGACCATATGAGCTGTTAATAGCCACGACCATATGCATTTATGCAAGGTAAAATTTTGATGGAAATACCATGTTTCTGGTCCCGACCACGGGGTGAATGGGTTTGAAATCCATGGCCTTTGCTATAGTGGTTCGGTCGACCATGGCTCACATTATAGTGGCCTCGACCACGTCTTTT
Organism: Moricandia arvensis; assembly: GCA_905132765.1. Classification (NCBI taxonomy): domain Eukaryota; kingdom Viridiplantae; phylum Streptophyta; class Magnoliopsida; order Brassicales; family Brassicaceae; genus Moricandia; species Moricandia arvensis. The sequence goes on from CAJHQP010000964.1 coordinate 97,259, forward strand.
TCATCAACCACGGCTGCGACCATAATGGTTCCTATGGCCGTGTGGATTATTTTTATGGACGTGGTTAGGTCCTAGACGGGTTTTAGGTCGAGTATAGATAAGATAGATCAGGTTCGATCTTAGGATAATCTTTGTGTCTAATGATTATATGTAGCTTTAGGGTTTCGACTTTTAAGATCATATTATCGACCAATTCAAGGATTTTAGAATTCAAACAATCAACCAGTCAACACACATGGTTTTTCACATTTGGTTACTTGACCAAAAGAATTTCTATTTCGACTAAATCAGAACAGTGTGGACGTGGGATATGTATGGTCGATATGTTAAGGCCATACGGCCATGTATGATTGCTATGATGAGATGCAAAACAATCCTAGGTCGAGTTTTAGTTATTGATCCTCGACCAAGCAATTAACCAATCGACCATGTGATCCTATATGCGATCAAGGTCGACAAGGTTTAGACCTCGGTTGGATTCAAGACCGGGTAAGGATATTATTACTTAGTGTATCATGGATGCATTAAACAATTCTAGCATCTTAATTCTCATGGATTAATCAAAATCAATCAATAATTTCTCCATCCGATTTTATTAATCATAGTACTTAGGGTTTCAAGGCCCTTATAAGTTTAATTTAGAAACTAGGATTTCAACAATCCATGGTGTGAGAAAAGACACACGGTCGAGATCAAACAATAAAGTGATCAACCATGTCTCATTGATCAAACAAGCAATCATACTCGGCCAAGAAGCATCCTAACAATTTTTAAGATTTCGAAGTTAAGGTTTCAAGGCCTTTAAGTGGTTCCAGGTCGAGATTAGATCAAAGTTATCGACCAGGTCGATGTCGGGAAGGACGATCGACCATGACCATGCATATGATCAAAAATGGAAATGTTCAAAAATGGAAATATTCCTAAAATTTCAAAATAGAAATATTCTTGAACTCATGCAATCAAAATTTTAGGTCTTATATCTTAGAGTTTCCAAATTCATGTGAGTTTCATCACAAGCAATCTAGCATCTTAACTTTCATAAGATCAATAAAAGGAAAACTTTCCTAAAATTTCAAGCAGTCCATATTTTATGGTTTAACCTTTAAAATTTCCAATTTCAAGTTCATGGGTGTGTATAAAAAATCAATCTATCACCCTAACATTCATGAAAGTCAAAAAATGAAAACTTTCAAAAATGGAAAATTTCAAAAATGAAAATTTTGAATATGGAAATTTCAGGAAATGGAAAATTTCAAAAATGGAAACTTTCAAAAAAATGGAAAGTTTGAAAAATAGAAATTTTCCTAAATTCTCATATCATCCAAATTTTAAGTCTTATAACTTTAGAGAATTGCCAATTTCGAGATTAGGGTTTACAATCAATCTATCAACCTATTCTCAAACAAGCAATATGGAAATAATCCAAAAACAATCAAACTCAAAAATATATCAAGTTAACCTAAAAAGGAAATTAGGGTTCTAGGGTTCATGCCAGAGTTTCGGCTAGGGTTTTCAACGAGTGAGGGAAAACAACTTTCTAGCAACCTATCCATGATATGGGCGAATCAAACTAGGGTTTTCAAGGCCCTATGATCGACATTAGGATAAATTTTACCATGCACAAACAATCAATCAATTATGTAGAGAACAAACGGATTTAAAATTTAGGGTTTAGTGTTCTTCATACAACCAGATTTTATATCCTATCATCCGGTTCTATATGATCAAGTAACCACTCAATCTATCCGATATCCTATTATAGATTTCTTGATTCCATACCTAGAGTATTGGTTTCTATTAATTAGGGTTTATAGAAGAACCTTTTCTTGTATGGAGTAGGAAATCGGACCACCTTAGAGAGGGAATGAGTTGCTCCTTTGATGCTTGTTCCTTTTGAGTTGCAACCAATGGGACTGAATCTAGCTGATATCAAGTTTGTAAGCAAGATTAGATATTCACCAAAGTCTTTATTCTGTGAGATAAAGAACATTAGGGTTCATGAAAAACTTAGGGTTTTTGAGAAAACTTAGCTTTTTAACTCGTATGCAGTTTTCCAGGTTTGACGGCGCTCACTGTAATGGAGCTTGCGGGCGCGTCTGAGGTCGGAATGACAAGCCGTTTTCACAGAACGATTCGTCTTTTCCGGGGCTTCAATTTGATATATTATACGTTTTCTGATTCCACACGGTTTGAGAGAACGAGTCGTTTGAAGTTCGCCGTCGATTGAGGAGAGATTAGGGTTTTAGGTAAGTCGGCGGCGCGTTTTGTAATTGAGATTGAGAACGCTTCAGAGCTCAGATCGTCGAGCCGTCTGCGGCAACAGATTCCTCTCGTCTTGGGCTTTAATTTGATATATGGATCGTTGTGTGGCTCCACGGGGTTTGGGAGATACAACGGTTTGAAATTGAGCCAGAATTAGGATTTATGTGGATCTGGCGGCGCGAACTAAAATAGGTCGTGAGGGCGCGTCTGAGATCGGATTGACGATCCGTCTGGACCTAAAGATTCGTCTCGTTGAGGGCTTCGATTTGATATATTACACGTTTTCTGGATCCATATGGTTTGAGAGAACGACCTTTTTGAAGTTTGGCGGTAAATTAGGGTTTTTTTTTGGTTTTTAGCTTTTAGGGTAGGGACTATCGTGCTGATAACGTGTTGTGGAAAGTGTTGTATATTATTCTCATTCATATGGACTCATATATATACAAGTACATAAGTGTAGATAAGCTCTATCTCTAACATAGAGATAACTACAAGAGAATGAGATAACTATAATGTATAGGATAACTACTAATGTCAACCATCTAGATAATCCTTAACAAAGACTAGATTTGTCATTTTTGTTCTTGAGGGTTATTTTTGTGACAAAACTTTTTTAAGGTTATCTTAGGGTATTTCTCTTTCTTTTATAGTCAACATTGACAAAATATGAAGGCAATGGATAAAGTTTAGACGTTAAAACAAACAAAAAGCAAAACTTTAAATGCAGTTCTTCTATCATACAGAGTGGCTTTTTAGTTTTTGAGCATATCCATAATACTTTTGAACCAATCCTTAAAATAGGTCAGTTTTAAAAAATTTATGTATTATATATGAAAAATATCTTGGACCAATCATATATCACTATCAAATTCAAAAAGATTTAATTGGTTAATAAATGATTGGATCTTAGCAATAAACGAAGATGTATATGAAAGGAAGAAATGTCAGAGTTGAATTTGGGATGATGAGATGATTTAGAGAACTTGAGAGCAAATATTCCTTAAGTTCCAAGTTTACTTGTTCCATGGTCGATGATCATGAAGCAACACATGCCTTCTCCACGTGCACGGTACAGCCCTGCCCATGTTCTCATGTCTCCATATATATTCGCTTAGTCCATAGTCGTATACTCATATGGATACCATTTATATATAGCCACCCTCAAATTTGGAGTTTATAGATTATTGCAAAAAAGGTGATATAAGACTACATGTGACAATCTAACTAATACTAAAAGGTGAATATAGTAAGTAGAGAGCTATGCTACGTCTGTTTAAATAATCAACCTATCAAGAAACTCTATTTTGCCATGTCAGATTTGTTAACTCGACAAACCATGAAAACGGGCCAACAACTATGGGCCAAATAATTCGTAATTTTCGGTCAAGTGACCCATTCTAAACTCATCTCTCCTTCCTATCCCAATGTTCGTCGTAAGCAATCGTCTCTGACTCTTCCACTTCATTATCATTGTTTCCAATCTCTGCATGTAGCCGTTTCTTTAAACCCACTCATAATCATTCAATTCTATCTATTAATTCCATTCTTCATGATGGATGGAATCGTTCAACATCCCTTGGTTTCTTCTCCTGTATATATGGCCATGAAGCTTCCATTGTTGTAAGTCGTCACCGTCCCAGTGCTTTGTCGGACCAGCAAAAACTTGAGGTATGTATTTTCTACTGCTTTTATATTTGTCAACACAAATATCAAATCGAAAATAGTTGCTACAAGGACAATAGTTTGATGGGGGAGATTGGACAGAGAAACAGAAAAAACATACCAACTGTGGAGATCTCGAATTCAAGGTTGACGAACTGATTGTGATTCAGAAATTAATCAACAGAGCAGGTTTCATTGAGTTTTTGATCTTTAAATATCTTATAAAAGGTATATTTGTTGATTATCTTTTAAAACCAAAATTTTGTTGATCTCGATTAAAGGATTATGTTTGATACTCACCTAAACAAACGTGTACCACACATATTTCCTGCAATCAACTAACTTTATATAGGGATTATGTGTTGGTTCATAAGGTTTTCTAACCTCCTTTCCAACTTTTCGTCTGCCCCAACATCATTCACAAATGGAAGAGCAGAAACGTCAGCTACCATTACACTTCCGGTACTCTTAATTTACATATTGGAGTTGGAGGGCAAAAGTAGCAGTAGAAAATACATAACAAAGCTGAGAGCTTTACTTCTTGAATGTCATCAATTGTGATTCTCAAGTTATGATTTCCAAGCGTTGTTCTCAGTTCCATGGTAATTTTTTTTTGAACATCAGTTCCATGGTAATTTTTTTTTGAACATCACTTCCATGGTAATTTATTTACTCTTTAATCTGAGAAAAAAAGTTTACTTGATGTTTGTTTGTTTGGTTGGTCGACAACTGGCTGTTTCCGATTTATAAAATGGGAATCATGAAATTAGGGGGTGGGGGATAAGCCTGTTTTGGTTTGCTAAGGATGATTTCAGATGCAACTCTTTTTGATTTATGTTTCATAATGCAACAACATGAACCACACGAAAACTATAACGACTGTGCTCAAAGCTCAGAAGCTACTTGGTGTAGAGGGGATTGAGTTACCAATCTTCTAGGGATGTGTTGATAAAGGATCTGCAAGGAAATATGAATGGTCAGGGTACGTAGCTGTGGTGGAGATTGTTAAGAAGGTTGGAATCAAGTTTCACGCGTCACTCTCTTTGCATGGATTGGTCTCCCTGACTAGGTGGCTAATATTGGTGAAGCGAACCATTATAAAAAGATCCATTGAGGTTCAAGGTGGTTTTGCAAAAGCTTCAAGTATGCTTTCGCAGATTACATGGGGACAGTATCACGTCTTTGTTTTGCACTTGCATTCTCAGTTTGTCTAATCTGGTTTTTGTTTCTAATTTTCTGTTCATATTATTTTCAGAGAGTTATGTTAGGTTTGAGACCAGAAGGGAAGCTAAAATATCTTTGGCGGGTGAATTCCAGTGTTACTACACACATGCAGATGCTTTCCACTCTCAGACAAGAATGCTGCATCCACAGGAAATCCTCTTTGGGCACTTGGCACTTCTTTCTTCTCAGACGGTGGGTCCTGGGAATCTCAGTATGGTGATTTCTTCTTGAGTTGGTATTGGACTCTTCTCACCTCCCATGCAGACCGAGTCCTCTCGGGTGCTTCATCCCCATTTGGCGGAAGTGAAGTGTCTCTATGTGGGAAGTTGCCTCTCTTACATCAATGGCACAACCAAAGATCTCAGCCTACTGAGTTAACAGTTGGGTTCTAAGGTCTACAATTCTAATGGTCATGACAAATACAAAACAATTACGCAGATCTTTGCAAATCAATTAAATACCAAAAGAGTTGCAGATTGTGAAAATGCAAATAATTGATTATTACATTGTGTGCATTATTACTAAATTATCTTCATTGAAAGGCCTAGAAGCCATGAAAGACTCTCAAGTAAAAGATGCAGTCAAAGCCATTTTACAAAATTCTGGGTAACTAGAGCTCATGGAGACACCCGAAAGCTCTTTAAATAGATGATGTCAACATATTAAATTACTCATTAGTCATATTTGATATATTTTAGAAAGTAATCAAAACCATAGAAAATTAGCACTCCTATCAATAGCATCAAAAAGTTTTAACTCCACAATTCTAAAAATATTATTTGAAAATCCATAAGAAATTTGATTTAAAAATTGTTAGTACGTCTATAAGAAATAACTTATTTCTCAATTTTAGTGCTTCAAATAAATGGAGCTCAATATCATAAAATTATTAAAAAAAAAAACAATTTACACTCCTTATTTTCAGATTCTTTTTAGTTAATTAGTTATACTACTCAGGATTATGTTAGTTATACACTTCTCATTCCACGTTCCTCGGTTTTAGTCAATTAGTTATACTACTCATTTAATAGGGGTGTTCAATCTGGATGTGGGTTCGGTTTCGGTTACGATTTTTCTGTTTTTTTTTGTATTTCAGTTATTGAAAGTTAGGTACCATATTAATATCATATCTACTTTGGCTTGGTTCAGTTTATTTGCTAGCGCTTTTCGGTTTATTCGGTTTTATACCAAAAACCATAACTATACTTACATTTTACAATGAATTTTATTTTATATAATTAGAAATCAAATTTATAAACATAATATATATTCAGTACTCTAATTTTTAAATAGAATATCTCATTTTCCATTTTTACTATTAAAATAAAAGAAGAAAAATAGTCATATCATAATATTATTAAATAAATATAATTTAGCACAAATATTTACTTAATTAAAAATATGTCAGATTTAATTTGATGAAAATCAGAATATTTTTTTAACTTAGAACAAATAAAGTTTAATCTAATCAATGCTATAAATATGAATAGCATATTAATAAATAAATCATGTATATATTATTAGTTTTATTATAAAATTTTCATATACGTATACTAATATATTTTAATTAATCAGTTTTTTCGGTTTTTTCGGTTTGATCGGTTTATATACCAAACCATATCCATATACCGCAGTTTTTTAAAATAACATCTATTCGGTATTATCTAATCTTAAATATTTTCTCTATTTCCGTTCGGTTCAGTTTTAGTTCGTTTTTACCGGATTGATCACCCCTTGCATTTTATGGATACAAAATCTGCAAACATATTTTATAACAACATAAAATATGTGGCATAGGAGGAAACAATTAGAGTTTCAAATTTTAAATTTACTGCAAACAATGAAGCAGGATCTTTAAGAAATGTTTACACAAATCAGTAAAACACATATATGTTACATTAGATTTTATAAACTCAGATATAGCAATCCAAAAATTAAAAATAAAGAATATCAAAATACATAACCGCGCGTAGCGCGGAAAATGATCTAGTGTGACTAAAGATGCAAAAAGACGCATTAACGCCTTGGTAGTGTACTAATAATACATTAGGGATGGCGTTAAGGTACAATCATTTTCTTTGAACTACATGTAAATCATGATTCATGACATGTTATCAGATTGATGTCCAATGAGGCACCTGAGCACATAGTCAGAAATAACATTGGACATTTATTGGGCTTTGGTGATTGGCAACAGCCTATAATTCGACCATATTAAAAAGAAAATTCAACAGACTCTCTGCCTCTGTGACTATCACAGTATCTGAAGTTCTGAACCTTCAGAATTCAGATATTAATATCCCGCCAACTTTTTTGATGAAAATTGTACATATGTATTTCAGAATGTAAATAACTTATCGAGAAGCTAAAAAAATAGAAATTGCACCCTATAGACAAGAAAAAAACCCAAATTTGCTAACTAACCAAAAACACACTCTCACTCCAACTTTCTCTTCCTATCTCTTTCTACCCTCTCTCTACAAAACCAATTACCCCTTTTTTCTTGGCTATTTCACAAATAAGCCCCTAAAAAAACTAATCTGGCAATTACCATTTAACCTAGTAAATTTGGTTGTTGCCACTTGCCAGGTAAGGAATTTTTGGTTGTTGACCAGATTAGGGGTAGGCGTTCGGATACCATTTAAATTTTTTCGGGTCTATTCGAGTTTCGAGTTTTCGGGTTTAAAGATTTCAGCTCCATTTGGGTATTTATAAATTTCGATTTTGATCTTTGCGGGTTTGATTCGGATTCGAATAACCCGTTTAAATTATTTTAAATTTTTTAAAATTCATATATATTTTAAATTTCTACAAATCCAAAAAAATAAAAAAAAATATTGAACATATACGTTTGAGTTATGTATGCTAAAATACCTAAATTTAACATAAAAGTTGGTTTGACTTGAATATTTGGATGATAATTAATAGATATTTTAAGTAGTTTTGGTGTTTTGAATATTTTTATTTAACTATTTTAGATATTTATTTTTGATTATTTGTATATATTTTAAAATATCTTGACAACTTCAAAATATTTTATACATTTTAGATATTTTTAGATATTAACTTTAAAAATTGTTAATATATTCAAAAGTATAAATCTGCTTCTGATATATTCGGATACCTGAAATATTTTGGTTCAGATAAGGTCTAGTTCTGGTTATTTAGATACCAAAATTTTGGACCCGTTCGGATATGTAACTAGTTTCGGTTCGCGTTCGGTCCTACTTTTTTAGATTGGATTCGGTTTTTTGAGTTCGGATTTTTTTACCCAGCCCGAGACCATATAGTATTTTCTTAGGGGTTTCTATTAAAATACGTGGAACTAATACGAAGCTATGATCTTCTTGAATCATACAGGTTAGAGAGAGCTGAGAAAAAAAAAGAGCAACTTAGTTTACACTTCAACTAGATTTGAAGAATCATTTAAGCTGAGTTAGAGGGTGTGAGAGAAAAGCTAAACACACTATAGACTGATAGTTGATTTGGCCATGACAACTTGGGATTCTTTGACTGAGTTGATTCACTATAAAAAGAGATAGTTTATTCACTATAAAAAAGAGATAGGTTAGCAGGGATTGTTTTTCAAAGAACGCCGTATTTGTTGGATATTTGCCAAGCATCTGTAGGAGTCTGATCCGAACTTTACTAACGTCAGGCTCTTTCCCGACGATTATAAAGAGTTTTTTTCAAGACGAGAACAAAGTTATGAAAGCTAGCTTTGATAAGCGGATAAACTGTACATAGATAGACAAACTCTTTTTGTTTGAGAGTCACATATATAGGTTTTTATATATCTATGGCAGTACTATCAAATACATATATATACATACATTAATTAATGCTACATCATTCCATTATGTATTTATTAATATTATTATTATGCACCTAAATTTCAGTAAGAAACTGAAACTCAAAACATGAACGGAGTCGGTGAGAAGGCCGGGATTACTGGTTCGCAAGCATTTCTCCTGCAAAACCGATGAAAAGAAATAATAACGTTAAAACAACTAATAGTCTTATCTTTATCTCTTGCCGATTCTATTACTAATAGAGTTTCTCGTTAAGTTTATTTTGGCTAGCTTCCCATTTAGGAATCTTGTTTACTCTAATAAACAATAACATGCTGATGTTGACATTCCAACTACATCGAACCTTTATCCACAAAGCAACATCTCAACTACCATTATTATCTGGTAATCTTATCTTTTTAAGATATAAATCCATTGAAAATATTACATTATTAAACTCATACGACTAAAAATCTCATAAATTTACTACTATATATATAATCACACAAACTATGATCTTGATTATATAAACCAAAAGTATTATGTGAACTGGTTAGATTTTTTTTATGACAAATAATTTTGTAAAACACTTTTTCTAATGATCAAAAACTTCAAGAATAATTGTGTGTGTTTTACCCGAAATCGTCACTGCGGAAACGAACATGACCACCACCGGATCGTGACGCCACGTCTCCACCGCCGCCTTCACTTTTACGACGGACTATTCTCTTCTCTTTCACCTTTTCCGATGATGTCTCCTTTATAGCCGGCTTGTGCTCCGAGATAACGCTGAGAGACGGTCTCCACTCAGCCGCTTGTCCCGGTTGACCCGCAACTCTAACGCGTTTCCGCCGCCTTCGCTGTTTCATCAGCGACTGCGTTTCGTTGGAAATGGAATCATCCGCGGCTTGGTGAAGCTGCTGCGAACCAAAACAAGGCACGACGAGCTCCAACAAGAATTTCATACCCGCCTAGCTACACCACACAAGACCTGACTCCTTGTCTTTTATTTTATTTGTAATTTAAATCTTCGATTAAATTTTTAAAAAGAGCTAATGTTTTGAGATGATTATAAATGTTTTAAGGAAATGTTTGAGAAAATCATTGGAGTGGGTGATACTCTTCCGAACAAGAGGCAATTTATAGGGGAAGTCAAGTCGAGGATGACTCATTTGATTACGTGGACATGTAATTTGTGACATTATTATTACTAGACTGCCTTTCTTAATCCGAATCGGTTTGCCAAATATAACACTCGTCATTATAATTGTTTCCAAATTAAATATTTTATAATATATTAAACAAAGTTTGATTCATTCATCAGATAACAACTACATTCATCAAACACAATGTTCTCAAATAAACCGAAAAACTTAGAAAATCACTTTGCATGTCAGTTTCATTTTCAATCATTCCAGCAAGGGGAATTGATGAAGTAGCCACATACAAAATTATTTTACTAATTAAGATCATTTGAATTCAATACAACTATAACTATCATCTAGTACGTCGTAATATTAGAAATTTATTGATATGATGATACAATCTATATACTAATGTTTATAAACATGTGTTATTATACATGGCGATGAACCTATTATATATAGCAAGAACTTAAATTTGGTTAGAACTTAAATTGATTGTTCTATTCAGAGCCGGCCCTAGGTTTTAGAGGGCTGGAAGCAAAAAAAAAAATGTGGTCACTTTTCAAAAAAAAAAAAAAAAGAGAAAATATGTAATGGAGAGGATTTGAACCCGGGCTGTTTACATCAAGATTATAATCTTTACCAAACACGATTATACTAAAGCATTTTTTGACAACTTTGTGGTCGAAATATCTTTATAACTAAATCGGCTGCAAGCATGTGCTTCATTGGTTTGGCCCAAGGCCGCCTCTGGTTTTATTCTAGGTTATCCAAATCACCTTAAATTTGAGTAATAAAATTGTTTTTGATGTCCGAAAAAAATATACTCTCTCCGTTTCTGAATAAGTGTCACTTTGACACTTTTCACGGAGATTAAGAAAATAGAAAATATAATAATATACCCTCATTTAGTGTTCAATTATTTGAATAAAAATAATTTAAAAAACATCTATTAGTCATTTAAAAAGGTAAGAAAGAGATTATATGTGAAAAGTTACATTGAAAATGCAAAGTGACATTTTTTTTTAAAACAAAAACAAAAAAAAACTAAAAAGACACTTATTTAGAAACAGAAGAAGTATATAGCAAGAACTTAATTTTGAACACTTTTTCGGTAAAGTGTTAAATAAAATTTGAACACTTGTAGATAAGACCTACATTAAATGGATCAGATTACTTTCGTATCTTCTAACGATATAGAAAATGAAACGATCCAACTAAGTATAAGAAACGAATCATTAAATGGATCAGATTCATATAATTTTCTCCAATGGCCAATACAACTCCTTGTAAACCCTAATTCAACCACATAGAACGACTTATCCAAAATGCTGTCACGTCTGAAAGTAATCACACATGCGGCGCAACCAAAACGACGATGACTCACTCATCTCCTCCTAATTTGTTTGTACTTTGTATTAATTACAATACTACAAAGATGCATGGTCGACTACAAATATGCCAACGTACTCGTAAGATATCTCGATATAACATTGATACTAATCTTTAATCCTAGCCCACATGATCAACTAGAATAAGAACCTAAGCGACGACACGTACGTGAGTTTATCGAAATTTCTCAACATCATATTATGTGGTCAGTTAATTTCGGAAGTGTTTAAATCTCTGTGCACCAGTAAAAGGTTAACATTAGTCCATCGTAGGCGCAAGGAAGATCGGCGTGCTATCAAAGTTGACATCAGTGAGGATGATGCGAAGGCCCTACAGTATATAGTCTACCTGCATTAGAAAAATTACTTTTTTCTAAAATTAAGAAGATTTTCCAAAAAAAACGGAAGGAAATTGGATTTTAAAGGCTATTAAAATACGAATCAAAAGATTGTAAATTTATTTATTCAAATAATCAATATACAAATTCGTGTATTTGCTTCAATACGTTTTTACTCTTTAAGTTTCTTTGCTTTCCTCAGGTTGATTCACGTTAGTTCGTGGTTAGCTTAATTTAACGAGAGAAACAAGAAGAAAGATAAGATCATCGTCTACGTAAATGAACTTGATTAGAAACGTTTCCCGAATAGAAAGAATCGCGGTTAGCTATAATGCAGTTAAATTTGACTAGTGCATACTCCTTAAACTTGGAAACAAAGGCAATTTGTACACGTTGAGGTCGACACTCTAATTATTATAACTAACGTTTGTGTCTTATGGATTAGGGAAACAAACAACATTATATATCACAATCAACATAATAAATAAACCAAGCACGCTCCAAAAATTCTAGCTGAAATAGACCTAAGAGAGAAAGTAATGGGTCTGGTTTGATCTTGAAGTAACATGGTGAGCTGTAAAATAGAATTGGTTGCATGAGAAAGAGGGAATCGTCTCACCAAACGTAATTGAACAGCAAAAGAATGTTATAGTATGAACGGTATCTCTTCTGTTTTGTAATTTCCTTTTTTGTCTTTGTGACATTAATTGCATCAACTTATGTACGCCATTAGTATTTTTTTTTTATTTCTTTTTTTGTTTGTTATTGTTCAGTCCACATGTTATGAAAATGTTCGTGTAGATACTAGACAGCTCCACGTGAAAATATTGAGAACTCAATGTTGTGGCCCAGTGACTTATTACCATTTGTTATAATCATCATAATATGGTTGCGGTTTTGTTAATATCATCATAATGGTTGCTTTATGAAAGTGTTCAATCATCTCTAACGAATTGTGAGTTAGTGATTGGCTAGTGCCAACGGACCCATTGGGTCTTATGAAAATGTTCTATCAGATTGGGGTTCGAAGTTCTTTGGTTCACAAAAAATACGAGCCAATTGAGTTCAAAATTTGTTTCTTTTGTTTGTTTCAATGAGGAACATATTAAAAGAAGATGGTACATATCTCAAAAATCAACAGACCGAATCTAAATCTTCCATGACTCCACCAGAGAGGAATCAATCTCATTTTAAACCGGCCCAATATAATCATTCCGGTTAGGTAACCAATCGGAACCACAAGTAACCAAAACACGAGACGTTTTTCGTCCTACTGAGAAATATATACTCAGAGAGATGATACTAGTTGTCTTATAAATGACAATTCTCGGTTATTACTCGAAGTATATATATAATTTAAAGTTTATGAACTCCACCAAGGTACAAGACACTACGGGGAAGAGACGGTTCAATCATAGTAGATAACAGAACAACGCATTACAGTAACAGTAATATAATGATGAATCCAGAACAAATGCTTGAAGAGACCATGAACAGGCTTGTTTCAATAGCGGTTACCATACGGAGGAGGAGGAGGCATGTTGGTCTGAGGTCGATATTGCTCTCTTGGTCTTGCATACTCTGCGAATATGACCCAACCATCAAGAAACTGCAAAAAAGACAATTAGCCACATATGTCGGTAAACATAATAGATTTAGTAACTTAGAAATCCGTTTTTTAGATAAAAAAAAAAGAGAATATTATGATGAATTACTTTGCCATCCATTCCAGCAATGCCTTTAGCAGAATCTTGTAAGGTGGTATAACGAACAAATCCAAACCCTTTTGAATATCCTGACACTCTGTCTGTGACAACCTTAGCTAAATTTGAGAGAAAGGAACCGTTACATTTAGTTCTCTGTCCAACTCTTTATTATAGGCATTAAAATGTAGAGAATAAGGGAAGTTTAAATACCATCAGCAACTTCACCAAACTGAGAGAAAGCAGTCCTAAGTCCTTCAGAAGTGGTGCGCTTACTAAGCCCTGAGAAATAGAAGAAGATGTTCCTTTTAGGTTCCAAAGTTTTAACAAAGATATCATAAAGGAAAAGAAACTTGAGGAAACAGTATCAGAACAGAAGTCTTAGTTCCACATAAAGATAGTAATCAGATTTAAGATGTAAAGTATGCTCTATACACTCAAGACTAAACTCGTTGATACAAAAGTAGCAAGAAGTGACAAAAGACAAGACCTTAGCTAGAAACAAAGCATCTGAAGCATACTAGTAGTATTCTACAATTCTCATCAAATGATCAAAGAAGGCACTGCAAAAGAAGCTCACTTTCACACAAATACATGATCACCTTCTCCACACAATTGTAAATCAAGTACGAGTTCACTAAAAAGATTCATCTGCATCAAATAGCTACGAGCGACGATAAACCCTCAAAACCCAAAAATGAAAATGAGAGATAAAAGAGAAAGAGGAGTGTTACCGGAGACGAAGAGATTGGTGCTGGGTTCCGCCTGAGGACGAGCCGGAGCTTCCGAATTAGCCTGTGGAGAAAGGAATGAAAACTTTGTAGCATTCGAACAGAAGAGGCGTCTCAATCCAACGGGGGTCGAAGCCATTTCCGTCGCGGCTCTCACTATCACAGGGAGTCTCATAGCCATCGCCATAGAGATTCAATTGACCGAAAAAAGGTTTAAACTTTGAGAGCTAAAACCCTAACGAAAAGCCGATCACTCGATTGATTTCTGCGACGCAAAGGGTTTTGGCAGAGACGAGAGAATACCTAAAACAGGCCTGAGACACAGAAAATGTATGCGAAATGACAAGTGTAACCCTCTATCAACTAAAATTTACAATGGGGACTCCAAAGTAAACTTCGAGAATCTATCTATATTATTAAAACAGAAGTACAAATCTGAAAATGCTAAAACTTAGTCATTTATTACAACAGTAATTAATGAACCTATTGATGTTTTAATGAAGCTACTAATTAGGAATATTGTATTATCCAAATTAACTTAATCGATTTATTACACTAATAAATGAAGCAATTGATATTTTAATGAAGCTACTAATTAGGAATGTTGTCTTATCCAAATTTTAAAATATTTTATTACATCTTCCTTTTTTTACTTTTTCTAATTACTTCATTAATTATATTTATTATAATAATTAACATCACTTATTTTACGTATTAATCATAATAATTTCATATGTTTAAATAAAATTATTTCATTCGTTACAAAGATTCCAACAGGTTAATAAATAGTTTTTATTTATTCACATTCATCCAACTATCCATCCGAATAGAAATCGGTTTTTTGATATCGTTTTTTGTTGTTCTAAAACTAAACTACATGTATATATTATAAATTTCTAGACGGGGTTTGAGTTGATCCTTCCGGGTCCAGGTAAGTTCATATTATAAATTTCTAGACGAAGTTTGAGTTGATTTAAATTAACACCCGCTCGGTGAGCGGGTCCAGCTCTAGTTACATACATTAAATTACTTGTTTCTAATGGGTTCCTACGCTTCTTATTGGCTAACTTATGAATATTGATTTAAGATGGGCTGGGCTGGGCTATTTAAACAAACTGGGGCCTAAAAAAACTTGTAACCTTTTATTTTATTATGCTTTCAATATGAAAGAGTCAGTTCCAAAAAAATATATATATATATATATTGTACAAGAGGTAAGCTAAAAGACAGACCCAAAACTAAACTAAAATATATCTCTAAACCATTTGGTTCAAATTTTTATCAACTGAAATAATTTGGTTTTAAACCGAAATACCAAAGTATTTTTAATTATATTAATTAAATATATTAGTAATATTAAGATTTAATATATTTAGCCATCTAATCTAAGAGCATTTGTATCGGTAGCATCTCTTTAAAAAGTATCTACCATATAAATATTAATTTAGTTTAGTTTTGTTAATAAACTTTAAAACAAAATACGTTGAACCAATAAGAAAAAGGCAAATGGATATAGACGTCTCTGAACTTTCTTATTGAATTTCTAGGACATGAGACATTCCTTGTACTTTTTGACTTCTTCTCTTCAAATTTTAGTTTCTTTTAATATTTAAATTCTAAGAGATTGGTGGAGAAACAACCATTAATGGTGTCTTAAACAAATAAACATAATTTTTTTTTGAATGAATAGAATAAATACAACAAAGGATAAAATAAAAAAAAATATGAATTTCATACATTAACATCTAAACTAAAAAAATGCCTATGATATTTATATTAAATTTGAAGATAATAATATAAAATTATTAGATAATATTTTTTATATTTTTATTGTGATGTTTAACTTTACATTTAAATATATATAAAATTATCTAGTGTCAAATGATAATTTATTTATATTCTTATAAATTATATTGTGATTGAACTAGAAAACTGTAAATCAAGCAGACTGAACTAAACACCACATAAACAAAACAAAATTAAATTAAACCAAACTAAAATCTAACTGAACATAAATCAAACCGAACATAAATCAAACCGAATTAAAACCTAACCAAACTAAATATATACCAATAATTAAATCGAATCAAAAACCCAAACCGAGCTCGTAATTAAACAAATATGTCCATCCCTATATTGAACTAGATGAAAAAGCTTAACAATTTATTTGTTAATACATAACATAATGTCAACATATGGATAAGCGTAGATCGGTGCTGCTGACATGCTGTAAAGGCTTAAAGTAATTTTATATTAATTTGCCTACTCAACCAAAAATAAACTAGAGTTTGTTTTTCAATTTGATTACCTTATAGTTGGAGTTACAAGAATAACAAAATCATCAGTCCCTTGCACGAAAATAATTTTAAAAAGGGAATTTATTTAAGTGAATCAATGTCTCACTAACAAACTTATATTCATCTTAGAGTACACTTTTAGTATTTGGCAAAAGAAGTAAAAGCAACGTGTACAATCTAAGAAGAGAGAAACACAAATGTCAACACCAAAGAAGAGCCTTCACATAAGAAAGGAGCCTTTTGCTTTGCACATAAAAACTCCACTTTCTTGCCTCCAAATCTTTCCTTTACCAAACAAATTTCAATTTCACTCCTATATCTTTCTCTGTCTCGCTATCTCTGCTCTTTTTTTTTTCTTCATGCGAGCCAAAAGAAATGGAATCTTTCATGAGACTGGTCCTGGCTCTGTATCTGTTCTTCATCGTGTCTTGTCAGCAGGTTTCTTCGGAATCTATTACCAGAAAGAGTTTCCCAGATGGGTTTGTGTTCGGGACAGCTTCTTCAGCTTACCAGGTGACATTCTTCTCCTTCTTCTACACACTGATTCAAGAAAGATTCAAAAGATCAAGATTTTGATAAAACTGCAAACACTTTCTTGCAAGAACTCAGTTTGAAGGAGCTGTGAATGAAGGAAACAAAGGAGAAAGCATATGGGACACCTTCACCAAGAAACCAGGTATCAAAAGCCAGAACCAAAAAGTTACAAAGAACCCAGAAAATCCACTGTTAGCTAACTTCCTGTTATTTGTTCTTGATCAACAGGAAAGATATTGGACTTCAGCAATGCAGATACTACGGTTGATCAATATCATAGATTCCATGTAAGTTCTACCTAAACTGGAATAGTTGACTTAATCTTGAAGATAAAAGTAAGGTTGCTTCTCCATAGAGCAACCTCCTCCAAACAAGAGTGAGATAAGACGCAACAGGGAATAAATAAGAGAATCTTTAACTTTCTTTCTGATTTTTTTTTGCTTTCACAGAGTGATATAGACCTTATGAAAGATCTGGGAATGGATGCTTACAGATTCTCTATATCTTGGACTAGAATATTCCCTAGTAAGTATACTTCATTAAGCTGTACTAAGCCTAGGAGCAATGTATTACTGAGTTTGGACCGTTTGAACAGATGGAACAGGGGAAGTAAACCCAGATGGACTTAAGTACTACAACAATCTCATAGACACGCTTTTAGCCAAAGGAATCAAACCTTATGTGACATTGTATCACTGGGATCTCCCACAAGCTTTAGAAGACAGATATGAAGGATGGCTAAGCAGAAAAGTCGTGTAAGAATATGATATTTGAATGAAAATGTGAAATCTTGATCATGAAGATCAAAAAAATGTGCTTACAAGAAAAGTGTGCAGGGATGATTTCGAGCGTTATGCATTCACCTGTTTCAAAGCATTCGGAGATAGAGTGAAGTACTGGATCACTTTCAATGAGCCACGCGGGCTAACGATCCAAGGCTATGACACGGGGATACAAGCTCCAGGGAGGTGCTCACTTCTTGGGCATTGGTTCTGTAAGGAGGGGAAGTCATCGGTGGAGCCTTATATCGTAGCTCATAACATTATCTTGTCTCATGCTGCTGCTTACCATACCTACCAGAGACACTTCAAGGTAAGAAAACAGAACAGAAAACAAACGTCTAATGATACTTAGGTCCAGATTATAATGTGGAAATGTAAATGCAGAAAAAACAAGGTGGTCGAATTGGGATGTCGTTAGACGCAAAATGGTTTGAGCCAATGTCTGATTGTGATGAGGACAGAGATGCAGCTCGTAGAGCAATGGATTTTGGGATTGGATGGTAAATATAAGATCGTTTTGTATGAATGTTTCATAAAGATAATGAAGTGACAGAATGAGATTAAACATAGGTTTATGGATCCTCTAATAAATGGAGACTATCCAGCTTCAATGAAAAGACTAGTAGAAGATAGACTACCAAAGATAACACCAGAGATGTCTAAAACCATAAAAGGGGCATTTGATTTCTTTGGAATCAACCACTACACGACATTATACACTAGGAACGACAGAACACGGATACGGAAACTGATTCTACAAGATGCTTCATCTGATGCCGCAGTTATCACAAGTTGTAAGGACAAGACACACACACACTAGTTCTCATATCATACCTCATTACTGCTACAAAACAAAACAAGTAAACTGATGTTTCTACACTCTTGTTTGCTCACTCTAATTGTTGTAGCTTTTCGAGGAGGAGTACCAATAGGAGAAAAAGTAAGTAATTTCTCTGATAAAAAAAAAACCCGAAGATGTTCACTTACTAAGCAATAATCTGATGAAGAGAAACTTACTTGACATCAGGCAGGATCAAGCTGGCTACACATAGTACCATGGGGAATCAGGAAACTAGCAGTGTATCTCAAAGACGTCTATGGAAACCCTCCTGTATTCATCACAGAAAATGGTAAATTAATTGACAATCATGTATTAAAAAAAAAAAAAAACAGATCATAAGCATGGAAGGTGGTGAATGTTGTAGGTATGGATGAGAAGAACAACCCATTCATAGACATGGAGAAAGCATTACAAGATGACAAGAGGATTAGCTTCCACAGAGACTACCTCTCCAACTTATCAGCTGCCATTAGGTAATACTAAAACTTAACAAAAAACCAAACTTAAAACCTGAGAAAATGAAGTTAAATTGATTTTGCAGGAAGGATGGTTGTGATGTAAGAGGATACTTCGTGTGGTCATTGCTAGACAACTGGGAGTGGAACTCTGGCTACACGGTTCGGTTCGGGATATACTATGTGGACTATAAGAATAACCTCACAAGGGTTCCTAAAGCCTCTGCTCGATGGTTTCGAACACTCCTTGATTCGGAACGGATTGATCTTAGCTCTTCTCCATCAGATTCCGGAAAGCTTCAGCAGGAGCAATGAGAGGTCAAAGACGGAGGAATATATACAAAATAAAAAAAAAAAGCTCAATTTTATGTTCATGATTTGTTAACATTGTCTAATATAGCGGAATCAAAATTAACTAATTGAAATTTAAAGCAAGAATGTGTTACATTTACACAAGTGAAAGTGAATGATGTCAAGATCTTACCGTTGTAAACCAACCCAGTCGATAAAGTTCACGGTAAGCGCCGCCGCATCTTTCCACGATTCCGGCCAACTTCTTTTAAACAACAGCGTAGGACCCAGATTATGGAAACGACATCGTTTCGCGACAAGAGAATCTCAACGCTGTCGTTTTAACCCAACCATAGCAATGTCAATGTGAATACTGCTTTTAGCAAGTAAGAACAAAAATATCCGAAAGAACGCCGTTTAAAGCCAACCACTAGCAATGAAGATATCATTGTGGTTTGGGCCGTATCTGAGAATTGTATGCCATGAAACCCAATTATTTATTTGGTCTATCAAACCATGAAAATTGGAAATGTTAAAAAGAATAAATTGAACTACGCTGCTTGTCTACTTTCTTACCAGCATAACTATTTAATTATTTATGATCAGAATTGACCCACAATAATAATACTGTTTTAAAGACTCCAAACTTTATGTTTGATTGGCTTGTAATCAGGTATGGCCCTAACGGACTAGTAGGAACAAGAACACTCACATTGCCCATTGGGAATGCAAGACTGAGTCAACTCTAAACACAACTTGTCTATATTTTCTGATGAAGGAAACATGCAGATCCACACGCACATAGCCAAGACAATGTCTTTGGGGCAATCACATTGTTTTCTTTGTGCAACTGATAAGTGTAAATTGTAACATCCCGATTTATGATATATAAAATGATTTTAAAAGTTGATTTAACTATCTATATCGTCAAAGTGCATTTACTTTTTTGATTACATTTATTTAGAATTTCAGGCTTAAACATGTTTTATCTGAAATAGTGAAATGATAAATGATCTACCGAAAAGTGATTTGCAATATCAATTAAAATTAAAAACACAGAGAAATGTCTGTGATAATTTCAGAGCCAACAAGTCTTTTGATCCTCCGAAAAATTAATTTATCACCCATTATACAAAATGAAACCCACTACCGAGTGAAAGGACGTGGAAGACTCATTCTCTGTGTGCCGTCGGAACATTACCTACATAGTTTATGTATATGCTGGAAAATTTTGTTACGTCAGTTTACTTGAGTATTTGTTACAGTTAGTTTAGATTTACTCCACGTTTGCAAGATTCATACGGCTGAAAAGATCGTAATATTAAAATGTAAACGAAATATTATTCCTCAGAATTAACCCTTGAGGGAGAACCACATCTCACCAAAGATGGATCTTTCTTGCAAGCAGATTAAGGCCTACATTGATCTTACAAGAACTAAACCCAGTAACACCTTTCATCCTATACGTGGAGCTGGTCAGCCTAGTTTTTTTTTTTTTTTTTTGTCAGCCTTGTTTAGTTCCTCTCTTGTCGTTTTCACTCAGAAAAGCAAATGCCTGGAGAGTAACGCTGATTCAACAGCCTTACTAACTCTGTTCACAGAAGCCTTCTCGAAACAGAGCCTGCTTCATTTGGCACTTCCATGGCAGACGACGACTTTGAAAGTCACATATACAGTATCTTAACACATGTTGGATAATCCGAGCAATATGTTCATTGCAAGCGCCACTGCATCTTCCTCAAATCCAGCAAACCTCAACAAGCCCTATATAAGAGTAGGATGAAGAATAGCTGAAACAATGCCTTTTGTAGCCATAACCACCATATAGTTTTCTATTACAAATTTGATTTACATGGGAGTATAAACTTAGAAATTGCAATACATAATATAATACAGCCAAAGCATACTTTTATTTCTGAAAAGATCAAAGACAAGTTCCAAACATAAGAAAAACAGATAAAACTCTAAATGATAATAAAGTAGCACAAAGAGATCATAGTAGATGTTTTTGTTAAGCTATATCGGCAGATTTAAAGAAACTGGAACTTCTTAAGCACGTTTCAGAACTACCATGAAGATAACGCAAACAGCTAATCCAAAGAGAGTAGTAGGGTCGTTGAGCAACGTCCTCTTCCTCTCTTGCCCACCCTCTGTAAAAGACTCGGTCCTGAACAAACCTCCAAAGTAGGAAGACACATTTTCCATCATTTGAACAGCTCTCAGCTTCATGTCTTGTAGAATCTCCATGAGTTGGATTGGCTTTTTTGTTTCATTGTCTTCTTCACTTTCAGTCTCGCTAGAAAGTTCAGATTTGTCGTCATTGTCAGCTTCATCCTTAGTTGAAGCAGCTGGAAATGGAAAAAAGAAAGCAAAAGTCTCTGGTAAGATTGCTATGTCATAAAGACATTAAATCAACAAAGAGATTTACAAAGTTCTTACTATTGGTCTCAAGAAATTTCATGAGATCCTTGTTTTCCATTACAGCATCCCACACCTTTGGGTCAGACGCAATGGACGCAACAACAGACTGTAAAATGGGAAACGATCAGACTCTCAAGATCAGAACCAGTTTAGCTTTAACAGAAAGCAATTCGAACTGAGAAAAGCGAGAAGGAGGAGATGGATCGTACCTGTGCGGCTGTGTTTTCACTGAGAAAAGCAAAAGCCTTAAGGGCAACCTGTGGAACAGCTGGTTCAACAGCTCTGTTCTCAGAAGGTTGAAAACTTGTAAAGATTCTTGAAACAGAACCAACTTCATTCGACCCTTCCTTATATGCCCTAACACATGTTCGACAATCAATACAAAAACAATGAACCAAACATAAGAACATGTTTCGTTCTATGTAACTCGTTGTACACATATACGTTGTAGGAACATAAGTCAATGAACCAAAAAAACCAATCAAGATTTGCTAGAATTAAGTCAATTGTTAAAGTAACAAAGCTCGTAATTCGAGTTTGAGAGTCAAAATTAGAAGTAAACGAATCAGATCTTACAAATTGAGAGCATCTTTGAGATCATCGGTGGCTTCTTTAGCCTCCTGGAGAGAAGGAGGCTTGTCGAAAACAACCCTAGGAATCGTCCTCGTCGGCTCCACTTCCGCGAATTCCCACTCGTCTTCCCAAACCGGTTTACGCATAACCACCGCCGCGTCTTCCTCCGTCGAAGGATGAACCACCGATGAGATCGAAGCCGAAACAGGCTTCGACGCGGAGGTGTTTCTCATGATGAACTGATCATTTGCCGCCGCGGGGACTCCGACTCCTCCCCTGAATCCACCTTTGGCGACTCCGATACCAGCCACCTTCGCCGCCGTCGCCATGACTCTTCCTCCTCCCATGGTTCGATTGCAGAAGACGTAAGATTCTCTCGAGATCGATGAGATTTTTTTGTGGAAACTTTGTGATGAAGGAAAAGATTTTTGATGGATTTTAAAAGACAGAGAAATGCCTTATCCGTTTAAAGTTGACGACCGACTTTATATTAATTAATTAGACGTAATCACGCTCATTATCTTAATTAAGATTTTACTACTTGTTTTACTACTTGAAAGGTTTTTTTTAATTGATTGGTATAACCAGATGCGGTTCATTTCCGAGTTTTATTCACTGAATCATTTAATTATCCAGCCAAAAACACTTTTCTATTTGAATTTTATTATTACTAGAAAAAAAAACCGTGCAATATCACACGCGCACTCATTTTGTAAAAAATATTTAACATTGAATATTATAATATATGTATGTTAATTTATTTTGATAAGTTCCTTTTCATTTATAATAATATTTTGAATTTCTATATTTTTCTTATAAAACATCAATATTTATTACATTAATATAACAATTAAATAAATTAATTAAATTTATAAATTACGAATTTAACTTTTTAAATCATTAATGATTTTTATTAATTTTTCAAATAATATATAAGATAAAATTTTAGTAAGATAAAAATATTCTAAAAATTTATCGGTTTCTTAATCTAAAGTTCCAAACTTAGGCAAAGAACAAGAATAACAAATAGAGATCTTCGTGTTTTAATCTCTTTATTTTCTATTCTATTCGTGATTGTGTGATTTGTCAATGTTTATAATTTCTTATATAGATGACGAAATATTGGAATAGTTGATAACCAAAAATTATAATGGTGAAACCAAACATTGCAGAGATTGATAACCATACATTGTGATGGTTAACAAAAGGTTGTAATGGTTACACCAAAAGTTACAATGGCTTATAACCAGATACTATAATCAACAATAATTGCAATGATTTATCATCAAATTGGTTTTTCACTAATAATTATATTCACTGACACAAAATTTATTTCATCTAAACGATGATGTAAGTATTTTTATAAAAGAAGAAAAATTAAATTTAACGGTGGAGTTTATCATTAATCTTTAATTTAATAGTTAAGATTTTATTTAGAATCTTGACTATAACATCATAGTTTCACTAAGTAAAAGATGTTTTACAATTATAGTTTTCACAAAACTTAACCATTAAAACTTTTCATTGTTTTTCATAAGAGAAAGTTATATATTTTTAGAAGTTTAAACACTAAACTCTTTCATAATATAAACTTTTTAGAAATTCATTCACCAAAAATATATTTATCTATTGAAGAATTGTATCTTTTCAGAAAATTAATTACTAAATCATTTCATAATAAAAAGAACAATATATATTTTCATAAGATTAGTAATACTTTTTAAAAATATATAGTTTGATCAATTACTAATTTATAATGTGTCTTTGTGAACCAACACTTCTCTAAGTATACATCCTTTTGAAAACTGAATCTTTTCACAAATGTATATATTGTTTGTCACTTCTACATTTCTTTTTTATCATCATTGTTCTACCAATTCCACATTTTTCACAAGAATGATATAATTTTCTAAGTGTCTAAAGTGTGACAATATGTTAAATATTATCATCGAACAAAATACCAAAGATTTTCTAAGATCTTTTCTATAAATTTATATATTGTTTTAAAAATAGTAAGAACGTTATGGTACCTCGAAGATGTGCGAACATGTCGTAACTAAATAGGTATGAACATGTCGTGACAAAAAAGGTGCCAATGTATAATCACTAAAGAAGTACGAACATATCATGACCAGTTACGTGCGAACGGATCGTCACCAAATGGGTAAGAACATGTCGTCGCCAAAAGGGTGTGAATATGTCATCGCCAAAAGGGTGCGAACAAGTCATCACTGAAGTGGTGGAAACGAGTCATTACCCAAAAAGTTGCGAATGGATTGTCAGCCAAAGGGTGCGAACGTTTCATGGCCAAAGAGGTGAGAATATTTCGTGACCGAAGAGGTACGAACATTTTCCGTGTCTGAAGGTGTGCAAACATTTCGTGTCTGAACAGATGCAAACGTGTTGTGTCCGAAGGGGCGCGAACGTGTTTTTAGTTATTAAACTGAAATTAGTTTATAAAAATTGTCAATTTATTAAATAATATATGTATCTTTAATTTTGTGATTTTTCATTGTAAAGTCAAATGTTGTGTGTTTTCAATACTTTCATTCTTTAAAATGTATTATAATAAGAATTGTGTGTTTTCATTGCTAAAAAAAATAATTTTTAAAAAATGTTAAAATACTCAATATGTGTCTTTTTAAAAATATTTTTTTTAAAGTTGTATCTTTTCATTATGCAATAAGTTGTTTTTAGTAATCAATGTCTATTCAAAATAATTTGTAAAATTATTATTAGAAAATAACTATTAGAAATTCGAAAGTCATGGTTATTCATATATATTATTATGATCTTTTTTGGTGACGACACGTTTGCACCTCTTCGAAAATGATATATTTGCACCTATTCTGTAACGATACATTTGCACCATTTTGGTGATAATACGTTTGCACTTCTTCATTCACCACACATTCACACCTCATCGGACACGACACGTTCACTTCCCTTCAGAAACGACACATTAGCACCTCTTCATACATGGCACACTTGCATCTCTTCGGAAACGGCACATTCGCACCCCTTCAGATACAACACATACACACCCCTTGAGACGTAAAATGTTCGTACTCTTTTGGACACACAATGTTCGCACCTCTTCTGACAAGAAATGTTTGCACTCTTTCGGCCACAAAATATTCTCACCCCTTAGGTATATATCCATTCACATCCCTTTGGTATCAACATGTTTGAACATATGTGTCTTTTTATTCTTACTTTGCTCATATCTATAGATTAATACTTCATATAAATATTTACGATTGTTTATTTAGTGTTAATATGAAAGTTGCATCTCTTATATTATTTACATAAAAATTTACATTTATTAGTGTTCAGATAAAAACTTATGTCTTTTTATTTTTACATTGCTCGTATCTATTTATTAATATTTCAAAAATATCTGAAACTGTTTATATTTTAAAGTTAGTGTATTAGTATAAAATTTTGAATTCTTAAGTTTTTTACATGAAAGTTGCATCTTTTTAGTTTTTTTTGTTACATGAAACTTGCATTCGTAGTTTTTGAAATAAAAATGTGTTTTTTCACTTTTACGTTGCTCATATCTATCTATTAATATATATATATATATATATATATATATATATATATTACATAAATATTTATAATTGTTTTATTTCTAAGAATATTAAATGAAAAATTGAATCTTCTAAGTTTTTATATGAAAAATTGCATTTATTAGTTTTTAAGATGATAAGTTGCATATATTATTTATGAAAAGACACAAATTTTAAAACTAATACTTTTAAAAATGAAAAAGATGAAAACGCACAACTTTTGACATTACAATGAAAAGATAAAATTTTAGATAAACAAACCATTTCATAATTTGACAAATTTTTAAATCTAATATTCAGTTTTAAAATGAAAAGACACAACTGTTCAAACATTATACAACATATAAAATCATAATACACTATTAGTAAACAACATATCGATTTTCAGTTCATTTTAAAAAATTTCTTATTCATTTATTAATACTTCATATAATTATCTATAATTTTTAATCAATGTTAATATGAAAATTTGTATTTCTTATTTTATGTATATGAAAGGTTGTATATGTTAGTTTTGAGGTGAAAAAATACAATTCTTCAACTAATACATTTCAGGTTTTTATGAAAAAACATAACTTTAATAGTAAAAAGATATAATTATTTTGTGAAAAGACACAACCTTTCAACATTTAATTGGAACTACTATTATTAATAGATTAATGAAATGTTATGGTTCATTTCTCCACTTTCATCACAATCTCCCAAACCAATTTATTAACCGGTTTCACTATCATACGATAGGGAAACGGCTTATTCATACTCGAACTATGAGTTTTTGGGAAAAACATACCTAAACTTTTTTTACGTGCTAAAACATACCTAATTTTTTTTTATGTGCAAAAACATACCTAAACTTTTCTTGTGTACGAAAACATACCTAAACTATACATAATTTGAATTACATACATGAACTTATAAATTCACGCTAATTCATACATTGACATTAACGATATGTAATCATAGTTAACGATGTTAATTAGGATAATATGTGGTTGATTAGTCAGCTTCACATACAAACATGTTGTATAAAAGCACAAAATAAAATAGATTAAAGTTTAAATATTCGGAGCTAAATATTAAAATTATTTGGACCGAATATTAAAATTTTTGGACCATAGTAAAACGACGTCGTTTCATAAACTGGTTCATCTTCTTCCTCTTAACATTCAACGATTTTGGACCAAAAATTTTACTGTCAATCGCAACTAAAACATAAGCTTAAAAGAGACAAAAAAACTTTTGTACCATTTGCTTTATAAATATATAAATAAATAAATATAAAATTAAAATAAAATAAAAAATATTTTTTTTGTATTTTGGATTATATGCTTTTCAGATTTGCACCTTTTTAATAATTTTTATTTTTCGAAATTGTTTTTCAATTTTATTTTTATTTTTTAAATTCGAAAATGCTTTTTGAAAATATTTATCAAATTTTTATTTTAAATTTTTTAATATTTATTTTCTATTCTTGAATATTTTAAACTCGAGTCCAAAATCTCACCCTTTAATTTTAAACAAAAAAAATTAGGATTAGTTAACCCCATAGAGATGCAAGAATATATTTGTCTTTCAATGAAAAAAATTTGGATTATTTTCTATTTTAAAGGTTCTTTTTATGAAAATTAATTAAAATAGATTATCCTAAGAAATTTCTCACTAAACATCGTTAATGTCAATGTATGAATTAACATGGATTTTACAAGTACGTGTATATAATTCAAATTATGTATTGTTTAGGTATGTTTTCGCACACAAAAAAAGTTTAGGTATGTTTTCGCAGATAAAAAAAGTTTAGGTATGTTTTAGCACAAAAAAAAATTTAGATATATTTTTCCCAAATACTCATAGTTCGGGTATGAATAAGCCGTTTTCCCATCATACCATATGTATGAGGATAAGGAAAAAGTTGAAAACAATGTTTTTAAACTATTCAAATATTCTTTAGTTACTATAGCATACAGTCATACGTATACTGAAAATTTTATAGAACACTTTTTTTTTTACTTTTTGGTGAAGACAAAATGTATTATGAATTTTTTTAAGCTAGTCAAATATTACATATTTATTTGCTTTCCTATATTAGAATATTTAGTTGTACTCTCCACGTTATATGCAATTAACAGATGGAAATAACATCCATTTCCGGAAAAAAAACTGAAGACATAATTGCTTTTCTGTTGCAGAATTTAATGCCTTCTTTCACGTAATGATATATGTATGTATAAGATATGGGTCAGCCCAGTATCCATTCGAGTTCCGTACACATATATTCGAATTTTAGGTTTTTGACGTTAAAGATTTCAAGAATATTTATAAATTTTGGTTTAGATTCTATTTGGATCTATGCAAATGCGCTTTTGGTTCGGATAATCTTTTTAAACTATTTTAGAAAATTAAATTCAAATATAAACTGTCAAAATCTAATAATAAAATAATATATAATATATAAATTTGAATAATGTATATAAAATTGTTTAAACTTAACATGAAAACTGGTACCGTATAAATATTTGGATGAAAAATCAATAGATATTTTTGACTATTTTGGCGTTATGAATATATTGTTTAACTATTTTAGATACTTACTTTTGACTATTTATATATATTTTAAAATATTTTGAACAACTTTAAAATATTTTAGATATTTTAGATATTAAAATTTTAAATAATTAATATATTTAATTATATAAATAGGATTCAGTTATATTCAATATCCGAAGTATTGTGATTCGGATCCAATTCGGTTCTGATCTTCTAGATACCAAAATTTTAAATTCGTTTGAATATGTAACAATTTTAGTTCTGGTTCATTATTACTCTTTTGAATCGTATTCTAGTTTTTTTTGCTAAACCCTAATATAGTTATTTAATTTATAAAATCATTTGTTTATGTGTAGGCAATAATGGGTCGGGTACATGTGCAATGGACGACGTCGGTCTTCGAATGCTTGCATTAAAATATAAGAACTTACGGAAATTGAGAGTCCTACAATCTGAACCCATTTGACTGGGGAAACGGTTGATATCTGTTTCCAAGGGTTGTCTAAAAGACTAAAACTTGGATTAGTTTGATCCCATGAATTCCTTTTGTTTCTACATAATCCATGTTTTAGAGAAAAAAAAATGTTTCTAAAATATATATATTTCATATTTTAATGAATATAATAATAGTAAATTATAAAATTTAAAGATATTGTGTTTATTAAACTTTGATTAGCTAAAAATTATGAAAAAATGACTAAACACAAAAAATAATATATGTATTAATATAGTTTTTTAATAAGTGCGAAAATTTTAAAACATACATTACTTTGAAACAGAAGGAGAATGTTGTATCTCTGATCTTCTTTGGCTAATAATGGTTTCTTAATAAGTGTTCAGTCAGGTAGTATATTATTTCCTGACTTATGCACACTTTCTGTCACGGTAAAATTTATATGGATCATGGAAAGGATCGTACATTGTGATTCCATCAACGTTTCACACTTAGATCATAAAGTCGCAGGCTTTAAAAATTAATAGGAAATGGTTTATCTATCAAAACTTTTTTTATTTTTTTCTAAGGCTATATAAAAGGTACCAACTAATGACGCATCCACAGTTGTATTATATGTATCACTTAGTAAGCTATAAGTAATACACGACTGATGACATTTGAAATATTTTCTAGTCCTAAAATATGACCTTCTCCAAATCTATTAACAAGACAATTTGATAGCAAAAAACACAATCAAACAAACAGTGATTTAAGCAGAACTTAACCGTTTTCATTCAGGCCGTATGCAAAATCTAACCCATATTACTATCTACCACCACCAGCGAATGAGAAAACACATGAGGTCTCATTTGTGAGATTAATCCAAATTATTGTTCTTTTCGCAAATTTAAGTAAAATACCAGTTTTGGGGATTTCTATCATACCACCACCACAATCAAAGCCTCACATTTCTCTTGTTACAGCCTTTACATATAATGATAACTATATAAACACACCATAGAAACAGCCAACTAACTACCAAACTATAACCACTTGGACTTTGTAGGTAATAATTACTTAACAAATCACATGAATTATACTAGCAACAACATCATCAATTTAGTCAAGAGATAATGAAAACAGATAATATAAACTAGGAACAAAAACATAGGATAGAACATTGAGAATCTTTTCTTTACAAGAACTCTCAAACAAAAACCTAACCGACTCATTATATAATTAGCTTACTGGTCTTTCTGATTAGTACATAATATGGAACAAATCAAAAGAACAATCGAGATATCCA
Organism: Moricandia arvensis; assembly: GCA_905132765.1. Taxonomy (NCBI): domain Eukaryota; kingdom Viridiplantae; phylum Streptophyta; class Magnoliopsida; order Brassicales; family Brassicaceae; genus Moricandia; species Moricandia arvensis. Next base: position 127,561 of record CAJHQP010000964.1, read on the forward strand.
CCCTTCTTTTAAATTTTTCATCTTGGGAGCTTCATATCCTCCATCTCCTCTCATATTTTTCTTCAAAACCTCTGAAACAGAAATCCAAGCTTACAAGATTAATATGTCAGAGAAAAAAAAAAAGAAAAAAATGTATAGATTATAGATTCACATGTTTTTGTATTCATCTAATATTATGGTAAAATAAAATAAAATGATAAAAGTTGGTAAAAGTTACTGATGGAATATAGATTATAGATTCACATGTTTTTGTATTCATCTAATATTATGGTAAAATAAAATAAAATGATAAAAGTTAGTAAAAGTTACTGATGGAATATACTCCTTATTCGAATAAAATACTAACAAGAAAGCAAAGAAGGAAAGTAAATGGTATGTCAGCAGTTACAGAGACAAGACTCATATTGAAACTGGCAAATATATTAGACAATAAAATCCAAAAGAGTTTTCAAAGTCGTCCAAAAAACATACACAATCTGAGCCCATGACTTCACTGCAACACTTATATTCCCACTGTAAATGTACTCAGTTTTGGAAAGCTAAAACTCATTTCTACAGTATTTGATTTTAAACATTTTTATAATTAATGTAGGAATCAATTTATTTAGCTTTTAAGGATGATTGAAGAACAACCGTACTTTGATGGTTGAAACAAATACAATTATACTCCAACTAACTCTGATTTGTAACATTAATGTTATTCTATTTTTTTTACTAATTCTTGTGAAAATATTAGTTGTTGTCTCTAATAAGAATAAGAGATCCGACAAAATCTAATATTTGATTTTTACTGTTTTTAAAAATATTTGAATTTTGTTTGGATAAAAATGAAATCAGTTAGATAATATAAAAATCAAAATCAAAACAATAAATCAGATTCAAAAAAAAAACTGTTATGATTTTAGAGGTGGATTATACCTAAATGAAATCCAATTTTAATGAATAAGCTCTGAGCCCAACTAAATATCAATGCAAAAGTTTAATAGATATAAAAAAAGTTTATAATAGTATATGCTTAATTTTTAAATATATGCTTTGCCTTTACCGTAAATTAAGATAAATTAAGAAAACGAAAATAAATGATTAAAAAATTCAAAAGAAAGTTAAAAACGTTTTTTTGTACCGTGAGGTAAACACTTGGGAGGATCTTCAAAGAGAGAACGCGAGAGTTGTTTATAAGCAACGCCGATATCGATTATAATGACGCCGGAGTCAGGTTTCTTGACGACAATATCTTTCACCGACAGCCACAAAAACAGTTCGAACTGTGACAGTCCTTCCACTCCGACAAGGCTCCCGTAGCTCAGATTCGCTCTCACCACAGCGTCGAAGCGCATACCCGTCACGGACTTGGCCAGACACGGCGCGGCGAGGAAAACCTCGAGACGACCGTCGTTGTAAAGAGTGTAAGAGTCAACCTCTTGCGGTAGTAGTCCCGCGGGGAGACCTTTTGATCGAAGAACGTCGTGGATCGTCGGAGAAGACGGCGAGGAGAGAGAGAAAGAGAGGAAGAGAGTGGTGAAGAGAAGGGTTACTCTGGAGATGAGTTTCTCCATAGCTTTTTGACTAAACACAGATAGAGAGATAGAGAGAGAGAGTTTTGATTCAGAGTATTTTTTTTTTAACGGCGATGTTACAATTGCTGTAGAGATGATTATATATTAAAGGAAGAGGAATAATGCAAATTACGATTTTATCCTTGTTTGGTGAGTGAAGTGGGCCATGCATAATCTATATGGTTAACGTGATTAGGATCTTTCATTAGGAAATTCATTGAGAAAAATGGAAATTATATATTGATTGATAGATATTTCATTATTTATATAAGAAAATGAATTTCCATGTAGAGATATAATAACAAAAGAAGTAGTTGAACAACCTAAAAAAAAGCTTTTAAACATTAAGAACCGTGGAAAAAATGATTCTAGTGTATAAGAGAATGTTAGTTTGCTGCCAAAAAAAAAGAGAATGCTAGTTGTATTAGTAAATAATTTTTAAAAAAATACAAATGTGTATTAACAACTAAGGCATCTATGAAGATTCTTACGGTTGGATTGATAAATTTGTAAATGATCAATAGATTAGAGGCATACGAATTTTACTTTTGAGCTAGTCTATCATTATTTAAAAAAAAGTTAACGGAGAGAAAAAAAAATTAATTGATATTTTAGCCTTATGTACATTTGTATTTACCTAATAATGTGGAAAAGCGTATGTGTATGATAGCACAAATATACATATATACATATAGGGATGTGATATATACATAATTAACTTTGATTGCAGGGTAATCCAACACCTAATGAGTATGAATTAGATGTTAGAAATTGATAGTTTAAGGAGTAATACAGAATGCTTCATCATATGATTATACATGTTATATATATTTTCTATTTGTTGGTGGTGAAAGCTTCTTACAAAATACATGTTTTCATAAGTAGTTTAAGTTTAACAATTTTTTAAAAAAGAGTCAAGAGTGCTAGTTTTTTTTGGGACCATTGATGTGTGTTTGACGAAACAAATGCTTAACAATATATATCATCCAATATTTTAGCAAAAACATTATATTATAAAATTTCTAAAATTATCACAAAATATTTGTGATAACATTTTTAAAAATGATATCAGTTCTTCTATATATATTAAAGTTCAACAGTGTAGAAGCAAACAAAAATCAATTAAATCAAATAAAACTACATAAACAATTTACAATATCTAGCCATGAATTTTTAATAAAATGTATATAAAAAGTGCCAACAAGATTTGAGTCACAAGGCTTTGCATGAAAGGGAAATAAGTAACCGCTAAATAACGTGTCAGTAAAAAAAAAGGTCACTCTTCTTATAAGGACGATTTTGTTTTTCTCTACTTCGAATCTATCTCTTATAGCTAAGATTTTATTTAGAGAAAATGAAATCTATTTAAAAATCATAAATAAATATGGTCATTATATATTTTATACTACTAATTCATTTTTCAAAAAGGAAAATCTTAAAATATGATTAACAAAGAGATTAATTGTTTATATTAAGTCATATTGAAGAGAGAATTACTATGCTGCCACTGTGAGAGAGTCACGCGGTCCACAGTACAGTAGGTCCCAAAATTGAGAAAATGATTACGTTAACCAATAGGGGGACCGGTTTCTACTTGACGGTAACTAATAGACGCGCTACACGTGGGTCATATGTGGGCCTTTTATACCGGTTACCTGGAGATGAGCTGTCACTTGGTTCGTAGCGGTCGTTTGTTCTGTTTATACTGTGGGAGACGCAGCAGGTTACCAGTCACTAGATTGGCCCACGTGTGGCTCATGCAGCTTCACACGCGTGATACTTGTGATACCATTTGCTTTTAGTTTCATTTTTTGTTATTTGTTTTCCAAATATTGATTAGTCTGCTGGGTCCCTGTAATTATTGGGACTTTTATTGGGAAAAATCATAAAGCACCTGTGATTCACAAGATAAATTCAGTTATAGCAGTGGGGCTGTTTATTTTATAAATTAAGATTTTTCTAGTTCAAAAATAAAAGACTAATAAAAATATCCATAAATAGTCAAATTAGCTGGACTTATCATCCCTCTTAGAATGTAGTTCAACCAACAGACGAAAATTCATATATGAAATTAAAAGAGGTTTATATTTGAATGAAAATGTAGCAATACATTTTATTTTCCTCAAATATCTACTTTGACAAAATACAGTTTTCATCCTTTATAGCACAATTGAAAAATAATAAACTAAATCTTACAAATTTTGTTTTATGATAAAATATATTTGTTTTTGTTTATAAATTTCAAATATACTTTAAAATTTTAAAATTAATTCAAAATATTTAAACAAATTATCAGTATCACTATTTTAAAATTTAAAATCATTAACCTCCAAAGTGTTCCCAAAATATATTGATTATATTAAATAAAGAATGATAAATGTGATGAATCTATATGGACTAGTGATTCTGACTATAAATGCTATTCATCGTAAATTTTCATTTCCATTTAATCAGAATACTATAAGAAATCATAATATGTCACAAAATTACAACTTGGATTTTCATCAATTACTCTTAAAAATCAAGTTAAAAATTGATTGAAGAATAAAAGAATGGCCGAATTTAGCTTCATAATGTAATGAATACATACATATACATTATATGTTAAATTTTCTTCATTTTTTTAATTTTATTCTTTTAGATTATCATATAAAAAAGTTCAAACACAAGATTCTATTTTTCTCATGTAAATTTTATGATTCTAAATTGGTTTACTTTTAAAGATGTCGTAGTTAAACAACATGATATATATATTCCATAAGACCTTATTCTGATTGAAAAATTGTTCTTACGGTATTTTTAGATCCTTTTTTTTTGATCAAATTTTAGACCCTATATTAAAACCAGATTTTAATTCTACTAATGTATTAGTTTCCTACGTCATCTAAACTAACTGATTTTGAGATACAAAGAAAGTAAAAAAAATCACGTGATTTAAATGCTCCATGTGCTATTTCTAAATCTCTCAAACTTACATGTAAGATTATTAAGTAAGTTTTCTCAATATGTATGTCAAATGCACATTAATTAGATTAATAATATTCACATTCCCTTATAATTTTTTTTATCTATATCAATATGGATTCAATTTTAATTAGTTTAATTATTGTATCATATTGATATATGTTATGTAAAAGTTTATAATTCATAAACCGTATTGTTCTATCATATATATATATATGTATATAACTGGACGTGATTGACGTGAATACAAAACATAAGGTAATACAATGTATTGGAGTTTAAGTGGGTGTTATTGGTTCCTGTATTTTAATGGATTTGGAAATCTAAACTAAATCAAGTGTTATTGGTTCTATGATTTTAAAATTCATATTGAAATCATGTGTTATTGGTTTCATGATTTATAAATTCTAATTTAAATTAAATGTTATTCAATCATCCGAATTTACTAATGGATTTGATTTCATAACAGATTTGCATGAATTTCTTTGTTAAAAATACAAAGACTCAAATCCGAGTGAAAACCTCCGGATTTGTAAATACAAATTTATATGTTAGATTTGAAAATCAATATATTTTACATTGATTTGTAAATATTATATGGATTTCTAAATACTCTAAAGTACATGAAACAATAACGCCTCCTAAAAATAAGGAGGTGTTATTGGTTCATGTACTTTAGAGTATTTATAAATCTATATAATATTTACAAATCAATGTAAAATATATTGATTTTCAAATCTAACATATAAATTTGTATTTGTATTTACAAATCCGGAGGTTTTCCTTCGGATTTGAGTCTTTGTATTTTTAACAAAGAAATCCATGCAAATCCGTTATGAAATCAAATCCATTAGTAAATTCGATGATTGAATAACACCTAATTTAAATTAGAATTTATAAATCATGAAACCAATAACACATGATTTCAATATGAATTTTAAAATTATAGAACCAATAACACTTGATTTAGTTTAGATTTCCAAATCCATTAAAATGCAAGAACCAATAACCCCCACTAAAAGAGTTAGAAATGTACATCATAGTCTTTATCTTACATTATAAGTCAGAACCTTTGCTATTTAGACTATGAAATGTATGAGTATAGTTTCATTTTTAGTTTAGATATATATTCTTGAGAATATTTTATATATTTCACTATTTGTTTAGATTATAATACATATTAATATAATGCTGTATATATTAATAAATTATTTTGATCATAAAAATAATAATAACATATTGATTTTTTCAATTTTTTTCATGTTTTAAATTTAGTTTTGTTATCTTTTCATCTTTTCGAGTATTTTTTTCATTTAACTTTGTTTCTATACAGGATACAAAGCCGACCATTTCAAAAATTCCGAAAACACAAACCTATAAAATAAAGCAAATCCCTAAATTAAGGAATAGCAGATAAAACCCGATAAGCAAAGAAAATGTGACGGAATAATGATATAAAATTTATCAATTTAATTTAATGTAAACTTTATTTTTGTTGTAAAATTATAGTATAAGATAATGCTAATTTATGAACCTTTTCATTCATGGAAAGAGTATTTTTTAGTTTTTGGAGTTAGTATAGTCAATTTTGGATTTTATAATTATGATTTACAAAACTAAACTGAAAAGTATTTAACAAAGATAATAATCTTAAAAATCAAGTTATACATATAGACAATAATAAGTAATAACACATGATATCGATTTCAACGTCTAAAAATAAACATGGATAGTTGATAACCCTAAACCACCACTCCAAGAATAAACATAAAGCTGCTAATCACCATCTTTTCTAACACTAAGCGGGTTACGAAGATACAAAATATTTTCACTATGTAGAGTGTCTAGGGATATATTGCATAAGTTTATGCAAGAAAATGTGTACTATATACACTCGTTATATAAAGTGATATACCAAGAGATAGTAAGAACATCTCTAATGCATTATTCCATTTTTTATTTTAAAATGAAATTTTTGTAATAGATTTGAATTTTAGTCCAACTCTATTCTATGTTGGAGCAGAAGTGAATCATTAATATAAAATAAACATATTATTCTGTTTTTGGAGTTATCTTTTTTTTTTACTTGATTATAGTCTGAAAAGGGGAATAAAATTGGAAAATATGTTACTTTGAACAACACTTTTGGAATAGAAAATGAACTAGGGTTGAAAATGCTTCAAATTGATGCTATTTTCATTCTTTGTCCCGGGAAGGTATGGTGTATGAGGAATAATCTGACATTTCATAATTGGAGATGGCCCTTAATATATAAGCTACAAATAAAGCCATGATGGATATGAGAAATTATGATAACATGTGTTTGTATTGGAAGAGAAACGAAGTGATAATCCTCAAACGAATGACTCGGGTTTTCATGATGTCTTATGTTGTTTTTACATAGCATTTGGATCTCAAACCAACAAAAAGCTGGAATAGGATGGATCCTCAGTATCAGAGCTAGAAAACCGTTCTTTTAAAGGGTTTAATGCTATTGGTTCAACATCATTATCATCTTTAGAAACTGAAGCTATAGGCGCTGAGAAAAGTGGTATTTTATAAATTAAAAAATTGGGATATAAATAGAAAACTTTTGAGATTATAACATCCTTGTTATACACTTGACGAAGCACCAATATTCTAACGTACACACGAATATGGTGATGGCCAACCACACTCGGTCGGCTTTTTACATAATTGCATTGATGATAGTATGAAGTTCACTAATCATTTCATTTTTAGTATGTTAGAAGAAAAGCAGTTATATATAGAGCCCATTTTTTGAATTTATTAGGCCATTTTGTGGCAGAAAAATAACAAGGCCACGAAAAGTCCAGCCTCTCCTACTTAGCCTTCGGCTAAATCGAATGCCAATTCAGTTTACATTACAAAATTTATTCGGTGGTGTCAAACTAGAGTTTTCCAGTGTGTCTTATATGTGCAATTAGTACACAAATGACTCTGACAACAAACCTGAACCATTGACCAATATGCGGTTAGCATCTTGATTCTGGAACCACCACACAGCCTATTCCTTCCAAATGACAGTCATCAGACCGAAAGGCCACTTGTTGCCTGATTGGTCAATTAGTCATGGAATATATTATTTTCCCTGGCTCTAGATTAGTGAACTTTATGTAGTAAGTTACTTAGAGAGTTTTGTTAGAGAAATCAAGCCCATCTGCTCATACATCTAGGATTCGTAACATGATAGACTTTGTATAAATTTGTGTAATGTCTAGTTGTAGCCCCAAGTGCCCGAACTAGATCCTTGGACCCTGGGTCACACTCACAGACAATGGGTAAGAAACTAAAGAGAAACTTTGAGCAATGATGGTGAACTATGCTTAGCTCCTTGATCATTATCTCTCTCTGTAATTTTAATCTTTAACTATATTTTGTTACTGTTTTTATTTCAAATTATGCTTAGCTCCTTAATCATATGTACATATGCAGCTTATGTTTGTTTAATCCAATTTGTTTTTACTTTTGTGACAGAATCGCTAATAGTATTTACCACTAACCAAAAAAGGATATTGCTTTCTTTTTTAAATCAAATTCTGACACATAAACTTTGAATAAAATATCAACAACTAGTAATTTGCCATAACAAATATATTGATGTAATTAGCCTCGTGAGGGTTAAACTTATCACATAAATTAACATCTCAAGTTAAATCGTTGAGATGTTATTACACGAAAGATATATTTTTCAAAAATGAGAATAAAATAGTTCTACTGATTTTTATTTAGGATATAATAGTTTCTTATTTAATGTTCTTAATGAAGTTAAAAATCAATAGTTTATCTTAAGAAAATTCACTTCTTCGCAATCAAATTCCGAAACATGACATTCTCCAAAACTGAAAAAAAAAATCAATAATAAGCAAATCCTAATTTCCTTTTTAATTGGCGTTGAAAACTAACGCCAAAGAAAGAAAAAAAAAAACAATTTTGTTACATTCTTTCTTTCGAAATACTCGAGTGATATAAGTTTTCCTTTTTCTTTAGAATCGTCTTTCCTTTTCTCTGTATGATTTCACTCTTCTATAAATATTGATCTTTAGTTTAATGAAACTACAAAAAATCATTCAGTGATCTCTGTGTCTGGCTTCCTGTTAAAAGAGTTAGGGTTTCCATTTGTTCGTTATCTCTTCCTTTTGGTTCCTGTATCCAAAACAGTACGATGAGAAAGAGTGTTCCGAAAGGTAAGAGAAAGAGGGGCACGAACAGTGAAACCGAGAAGAACAGTAACGTGGAGAAGAAGAAACCTAGAGTGACGAAACCCCAACACGAAGAAGAGACCAGAGTACTTGGAGGAGAGACGTAACCTAGAAGATTTGTGGAAAGCTGCGTTTCCAGTGGGTACTGATGCACTCTACGGACTCAACTGGGACTTCAAACACCTAGAAGAAGCCTTGGAGGAAGGAGGGTTCCTCCACGGGAAGAAACTCTATCTTCTTGGCTTTGCAGAACCTCAACACTTTCATCAACACTACTTTGTCAATGTCCCAACGGTTGTTGTCATCGACTCTACCACCGAGCCTTGTAAAAAACTAGCCATCACATCGATTCATCAGAGCGCATCAGGCTCAGAAGGAACCATCCACGATGAATGAGAAGAGAACGGGATGGGTTCCTTACATTCCATTAGAAGAAAGAGACAGACAAGTTGAGAAGACAAGCTCTCGGATCTTTACTTTGTTCTGTAACCAGAGAAGATCTACTCTCGGTAACATAAAGGAAGAATGTTTTAACAAGTTTGAGTATTGTCTTCCTTGTTTCTCTGACTCGGAGGAAGATGATATTGAAGAGTGTAGTACTGAGGTCTACATCATGTTCCCTTCCGACCCGCCGGTTACCTGTTTCTTCGACTGGGAGTTTGACGATCTTGACGGGGTTTGCCTGATGCAATGATCAAACATAAAGGCTTGTCTCCGGAAGTAAAAGGCGAGTTCAAAGAGCTTGTGGAAGAGCGTGTTCGGTCAGGAAAGAAAGCTCACCAAGCGGCAAGAGAGAGGAGAGCGATGAAAGAATGAAGCAGAGTCACTACTAGGCATGCCTCTCAAAACATGAAGCTCTACAAATTCTACCCTCGGAATCCACAAGACTTGGCTACTACAAACATGATGAAGTCGCCTTTCATTAACAGATTCTACGGGAATGCTCATCAAGTCCTTTAACATGAACTCTTTAGAACCATGATTAGGTTTTATGTTTATGAGTTGAGTGCAGTGTAAGCAAAGTTTGAACCATTTTGTCTCCCTTTGTATTCTTTTAAATAAAGATCTTAGATAAGTGTAACTATAGGAAGAAGCAGAACAAGACACGCATCTTTTGTTTGGAGTGCAATATCATTACATATATACGTAAAACCAAAGACAACAATTATTGCTGTTAAAAATCACAAAAGCCTCAAATTCAAAGTGAAATAATTAATAAAAAAGAGAATCAATCGTTCTTACTGTTAGTGGTAATGTTCATCAACGCTCTAAGCAGTAGATAACTTGAGCTTCTTGGTGATGGTTGCAATGTACTTGCCTTGGTGAAAGGCTTGCTCTAGCTCAGCTCTGTTGGCTGGCCTAGAACCATCTCCTGCGAATGTTCCCAGCTCCATAAGGGCTCCACCTTTAACTTTCTCCATCTCAAACATTCAGCTCCGAATGTGTAACCGATTGGACAAATACATCCCGTGGTGAACCAGCTGAGTAATGGCCGTCAATCTATTGATGATTACCACACAAGTAAAACGTTTTTTAAGATATAGACAAGGAGAGGAGATGATGTGTGTTTTGTTTTTAAGGAGAGAGAGGCGCTTACGCGGTGGTTTCTTGGCCACCACCTTGAGAGCCAGTGCTGTAGAAGATACCCAGCTGGTTTACCGGCGAGTGCCTGAGTCTCCAGAGTCCACCGGTTGCGTCCAAGAAGGCTTTGAACTGAAGCAGACATCATACCAAACCTTGTTGGGAAACAAAGACCAAAGCCATCAGCTTCAGTTAGTCGTTGGGTGTGATGATTGTGATCCACTCTTTGGTGGTGCGCTCATCTTAAGGAGTGCTTCTTCTGGAAGCGTCTCTGGTACCTATATGTAACAACAATTCAATAATCGAGTAACCGTTTTAAAACAGAGTTCCTTTATAATTGGTTACTACTAAATGTGAGAATATATGTTTATCATAACTTCTTTTGGATTTAGATCCCTAGTGATGTAGCCCACCTTATATGATTCATATGTTTCTAAGTGGAGACAAATAAGTGAGTATATGGAAGAAAGTAAGGGCCATGAAGAGAGAGTTAGAGAAGAAACAAAGTACCTGCCATACGTTTGGCTTCAACACCTTCAACAGAAGCAGCTCCTTTTCTTATCTCTTCAGCCAGTTTCTCACATGACCATACATAGAGTAGTACCTGCACCAAATGTCCAACACACTCTTAAAAAGTCAACTTGAGATCATCAACTCCATCAAGTAGTTTACAAGTAGCTTAGCTATATCAAACACTGAAACACGAAAAGCAAGTGGAAGTAAATGAAACCAAGTCGTAAGAAGTAGACTAAGAGAGTAGCCCACGATAAAAGAAAAAAGAAAAAAAAAAAAGAGAAGAAATTTACATACACGATATACACTTTAGTCGCATCAAAATCGTTTCTTGGAGATCTCTGGAGCTTAACTTTGTGAAATGTTTGATCTTTCTGGATGATGATAATATGAAATGGTTCAACGATCGAAAATGCAGCAACCGTATTTATAGTGGTCCAACATCATCTGTTTTCTTTTCCTTTTATCCTTTTTTTTTATCTTTTCAGATAAACTCTAATTCATCAACTTTAACACCCTCAATATTTGATCAAATTGAAATCTCGCCGCATAATTTTTCTTTTATATATATTATAGCCACCCCTTCATGAATTTTTAAACAGATCGATGAACAATTGATCTTTTGGTTCATGATGACTTGTAATACGATATTTGCAAAAAAAAAAACATTTGATGTGAAATGTACATAAATATAATGAAATTTGCATAACCTCAGGAGCTTTATGATTATGATGATTGTAGTTTAACAACTAAAGGAAGGAAACTAGTGGGGCAATTTTGAGTTTCATGGATATTATAGAGGGTATAACCTAGTCAATTCTAAAACGTAGTCGTTCGCCACCTGGTTTGGTATTGGACTGAAAAAGTTAATTTCTATTTTATAATTTAAATAACATAATAATGATGAAATGTGGCCGTCGTGCTCATCATCATGTTCGTTTTCCCTCAAAACTGTAATTATTTAACACAAAAAGAAGCTTTCTCCTTACTTGTTTTCTCTAGAAGACGACTTTTCTAAACAAGAATCATAATGTTTATCTGTTCAAGCTTTATATGATTAAATTATTAATCAGTCTTACACAAAGTGGCTAGCGACTAAAACTATTATAAGTTTGCAAAATCAGTTAATTTTAATCCCAATGGAATTGGTGTCCATGAATGTTTTCAATTTAAACATATACTAAAGAAGTTTACATGTGTATTGACACCAACTAATATATTTTGGGTTTAGACCATTTCCAACGGTATTCTATAATTTCTTCTATATTTCATTCTAAATAAACTTTCTTTATTTATTGAACAAAAAACTTTCTTTATTATAAAAATTAATTTGCTCTAATAGTTAATTCCATAATAGTTATTTTCTATAATAATGTTAAATATAGAGTAAAAAACAATATTTTTCTATATTTCACTCTATTATAATATAAATCATCTGAGTAAATCCAATTTTATAATAGAATTACTCTATTAAAATATAAAGAAAATTATAGAGTTACTCCATTGATGATGTCTTAACAAAATAATTAATAAAGATGGTCTGAATGTTTTTGTATATAAATAAAATCTTATATCAGT